>OY754951.1:7349361-7433371 GCA_963576515.1 Cryptocephalus primarius | reverse complement strand
ACCCGAACACACACCCGAATTCACACCCGAACACACACCCGAACACACACCCGAATACAACCCGAATACACACCCGAACACTCACCCGAATACACACCCGAATACACACCCGAACACACACCCGAAGACACACCCGAACACACACCCGAATACAACCCGAATACACACCCGAATACACACCCGAACACACACCCGAACACACACCCGAATACACACCCGAACACACACCCGAATACAACCCGAATACAACCCGAATACACACCCGAACACACACCCGAATACACACCCGAACACACACCCGAATACACACCCGAACACACACCCGAATACAACCCGAATACACATCCGAATACACACCCGAATACACACCCGAACACACACCCGAATACCCACCCGAACACACACCCGAACACACACCCGAATACAACCCGAATACACACCCGAATACAAATCCGAAAACACACCCGAATACACACCCGAACACACACCCGAATGCAACCCGAATACACACCCGAACACACACCCGAATACACACCCGAACACACACCCGAATACAACCCGAATACACACCCGAACACACACCCGAATACACACCCGAACACACACCCGAATATACACCCGAACACACATCCGAATACACACCCGAACACACCCGAACACACACCCGAATACAACCCAAACACACCCGAACAAACACCCGAATACAACCCGAACACACACCCGAATATACACCCGAACACACACCCGAATACAAACCGAACACACACCCGAACACACACCCGAATACAACCCGAACACACACCCGAAGACACACCCGAATACAACCCGAATACACACCCGAACACACACCCGAACACACACCCGAATACAACCCGAATACACACCCGAATACACACCCGAATACACGCCCGAACTCACACCCGAATACAACCCGAATACACACCCGAACACTCACCCGAATACACACCCGAATACACACCCGAACACACACCCGAATACAACCCGAACACACACCCGAACACTCACCCGAATAAAACCCGAATACACACCCGAACACACACCCGAACTCACACCCGAATACAACCCGAATACACACCCGAATACACACCCGACTACAACCCGAATACACACCCGAACACACACCCGTATACAACCCGAATACACACCCGAACACACACCCGAATACACACCCGAACACACACCCGAATACACACCCGAACACACACCCGAATACAACCCGAATACAACCCGAATACACACCCGAACACACACCCGAATACACACCCGAACACACACCCGAATACACACCCGAACACACACCCGAATACAACCCGAATACACACCCGAATACACACCCGAATACACACCCGAACACACACCCGAATACACACCCGAACACACACCCGAACACACACCCGAATACAACCCGAATACACACCCGAATACACACCCGAATACAAACCCGAAAACACACCCGAATACACACCCGAACACACACCCGAATACAACCCGAATACACACCCGAACACACACCCGAATACACACCCGAACACACACCCGAATATACACCCGAACACACACGCGAATACACACCCGAACACACACCCGAACACACATCCGAATACAACCCGAATACACACCCGAATACACACCCGAACACACACCCGAATATACACCCGAACACACACCCGAATACAACCCGAATACACACCCGAATAAACACCCGAATACAAACCCGAAAACACACCCGAATACACACCCGAACACACACACGAATGCAACCCGAATACACACCCGAATACACACCCGAACACACACCCGACTACAATCCGAATACAGACCCGAACACACCTGAATACTCACCCGAACACACAACCGAACACACACCCGAACACACACCCGAACACACACCCGAATACAACCCGAATACACACCCGAACACACACCCGAATACAACCCGAATACACACCCGAACACACACCCGAGCACACACCCGAATACACACCCGAACACACCGGAACACACACCCGAATACAACCCGAATACACACCCGAACACACACCCGAACACACACCCGAATACAACCCGAATACACTCCCGAACACAACCCGAATACACACCCGAATACAAACCCGAAAACACACCCGAATACACACCCGAACACACATCCGAATGCAACCCGAATACACACCCGAACACACACCCGAATACACACCCGAACACACACCCGAATACACACCCGAACACACACCCGAATATACACCCGAACACACACCCGAATACACACCCGAACACACACCCGAATACAACCCGAACACACACCCGAACACACACCCGAACACACACCCGAATACAACCCGAATACACACCCGAATAAACACCCGAATACAAACCCGAAAACACACCCGAATACACACCCGAACACACACACGAATGCAACCCGAATACACACCCGAATACACACCCGAACACACACCCGACTACAACCCGAATACAGACCCGAACACACCCGAATACTCACCCGAACACACAACCGAACACACACCCGAACACACACCCGAACACACACCCGAATACAACCCGAATACACACCCGAACACCACACCCGAATACTACCCGAATACACACCCGAACACACACCCGAACACACCGGAACACACACCCGAATACAACCCGAATACACACCCGAACACACACCCGAACACACACCCGAATACAACCCGAATACACTCCCGAACACAACCCGAATACACACCCGAATACAAACCCGAAAACACACCCGAATACACACCCGAACACACATCCGAATGCAACCCGAATACACACCCGAACACACACCCGAATACACACCCGAACACACACCCGAATACACACCCGAACACACACCCGAATATACACCCGAACACACACCCGAATACACACCCGAACACACACCCGAATACAACCCGAACACACACCCGAACACACACCCGAATACAACCCGAATACACACCCGAACACACACCCGAACACACACCCGAATACACACCCGAACACACACCCGAATACAACCCGAATACACACCCGAACACACACCCGAATACACACCCGAATACAACCCGAATACACACCCGAAAACACACCCGAATACAACCCGAATACACACCCGAATACACACCCGAACACACACCCGAATACACACTCGAACACACACCCGAATACAACGCGAACACACACCCGAACACACAATCGAATACAACCCGAACACACACCCGAACACACACCCGAATACAACCCGAATACACATCCGAACACACACCCGAACACACACCCGAACACACACCCGAACACACACCCGAACACACACCCGAATACAACCCGAATACACACCCGAATACACACACGAATACACACCCGAACACACACCCGAATACACACCCGAACACACACCCGAACACACACCCGAATAAAACCCGAATACACACCCGAACACTCACCCGAATACACACCCGAATACAACCCGAATGCACACCCGAATACACACCCGAATACAAACCCGAAAACACACCCGAATTCACACCCGAACACACACCCGAATGCAACCCGAATACACACCCGAACACACACCCGAATGCAACCCGAATACACATCCGAATACACACCCGAACACACCCGAACACACACCCGACTACAACCCGAATACACACCCGAACACACTCCCGAACACACACCCGAATACAACCCGATCACACACCCGAACACACACCCGAATACAACCCGAATACACACCCGAACACACACCCGAACACACACCCGAATACACACCCGAACACACACCCGAACACACACCCGAACACACACCCGAATACAACCCGAATACACACCCGAACACACACCCGAATACACACATGAACACACCCGAACACACACCCGACTACAACCCGAATACACACCCGAACACACACCCGAATACAACCCGAATACACACCCGAATACACACCCGAACACACACCCGAATACACACCCGATCACACACCCGAACACACACCCGAATACAACCCGAATACACACCCGAACACTCACCCGAATATACACCCGAATACACACCCGAACACACACCCGAATACACACCCGAAAACACACCCGAACACATACCCGAATACAACCCGAATACACACCCGAACACACACCCGAATACGCACCAGAACACACCCGAATACTCACCCGAAAACACAACCGAACACACACCCGAACACACACCCGAATACAACCCGAAAACACACCCGAACACATACCCGAGTACAACCCGAATACACACCCGAACACACACCCGAATACGCACCAGAACACACCCGAATACTCACCCGAACACACAACCGAACACACACCCGAACACACACCCGAATACAACCCGAATACACACCCGAACACACACCCGTATACACACCCGAACACACACCGGAACACACACCCGAACTCACACCCGAACACACACCCGAACACACACCCGAATACAACCCGAATACACTCCCGAACACACACCCGAACACACACCCGAATACACACCCGAACACACACCCGAGCACACACCGAAACACACACCCGAACACACACCCGAATACAACCCGAATACACACCCGAACACACACCCGAACACACACCCGAATACACACCCGAACACACACCCAAACACACACCCTAACACACACCCGAACACACACCCGAATACAACCCGAATACACACCCGAACACACACCCGAATACACACCTGAACACACCCGATCACACACCCGACTACAACCCGAATACACACCCGAACACACACCCGACTACAACCCGAATACACACCCGAATACACACCCGAACACACACCCGAACACACTCCCGAACACACACCCGAATACACACCCGAATACAACCCGAATACACACCCGAACACACACCCGAATACACACCCGAATACACACCCGAATACAACCCGAATACACACCCGAATACACACCCGAATACAACCCGAATACACACCCGAATACACACCCGAATACAAACCCGAAAACACACCCGAATACACACCCGAACACACACCCGAACACACACCCGAACACACACCCGAACACAAACCCGAATACACACCCGAACACACACCCGAACACACACCCGAACACACACCCGAATACAACCCGAATACACACCCGAACACACACCCGAATACACACATGAACACACCCGAACACACACCCGACTACAACCCGAATACACACCCGAACACACACCCGAATACAACCCGAATACACACCCGAATACACACCCGAATACACACCCGAACACACACCCAAATACACACCCGATCACACACCCGAACACACACCCGAATACAACCCGAATACACACCCTAACACTCACCCGAATATACACCCGAATACACACCCGAACACACACCCGAATACACACCCGAAAACACACCCGAACACATACCCGAATACAACCCGAATACACACCCGAACACACACCCGAATACGCACCAGAACACACCCGAATACTCACCCGAACACACAACCGAACACACACCCGAACACACACCCGAATACAACCCGAATACACACCCGAACACACACCCGAATACACACCCGAACACACCGGAACACACACCCGAACTCACACCCGAACACACACCCGAACACACACCCGAATACAACCCGAATACACCCGAACACACACCCGAATACACACCCGAACACACACCCGAGCACACACCGAAACACACACCCGAACACACACCCGAATACAACCCGAATACACACCCGAACACACACCCGAACACACACCCGAATACACACCCGAACACACACCCGAACACACACCCTAACACACACCCGAACACACACCCGAATACAACCCGAATACACACCCGAACACACACCCGAATACACACCCGAATACAACCCGAATACACACATGAATACACACCCGAATACAACCCGAATACACACCCGAATACACACCCGAATACAACCCGAATACACACCCGAATACACACCCGAATACAACCCGAATACACACCCGAATACACACCCGAATACAAACCCGAAAACACACCCGAATACACACCCGAACACACACCCGAACACACACCCGAACACACACCCGAACACACACCCGAATACACACCCGAACACACACCCGAACACACACCCGAATACAACCCGAATACACACCCGAACACACACCCGAATACACACATGAACACACCCGAACACACACCCGACTACAACCCGAATACACACCCGAACACACACCCGAATACAACCCGAATACACACCCGAATACACACCCGAATACACACCCGAACACACACCCAAATACACACCCGATCACACACCCGAACACACACCCGAATACAACCCGAATACACACCCTAACACTCACCCGAATATACACCCGAATACACACCCGAACACACACCCGAATACACACCCGAAAACACACCCGAACACATACCCGAATACAACCCGAATACACACCCGAACACACACCCGAATACGCACCAGAACACACCCGAATACTCACCCGAACACACAACCGAACACACACCCGAACACACACCCGAATACAACCCGAATACACACCCGAACACACACCCGAATACACACCCGAACACACCGGAACACACACCCGAACTCACACCCGAACACACACCCGAACACACACCCGAATACAACCCGAATACACCCGAACACACACCCGAACACACACCCGAATACACACCCGAACACACACCCGAGCACACACCGAAACACACACCCGAACACACACCCGAATACAACCCGAATACACACCCGAACACACACCCGAACACACACCCGAATACACACCCGAACACACACCCGAACACACACCCTAACACACACCCGAACACACACCCGAATACAACCCGAATACACACCCGAACACACACCCGAATACACACCCGAATACAACCCGAATACACACATGAATACACACCCGAATACAACCCGAATACACACCCGAATACACACCCGAATACAAACCCGAAAACACACCCGAATACACACCCGAACACACACCCGAACACACACCCGAATACACACTCGAACACACACCCGAATACAACGCGAACACACACCCGAACACACAATCGAATACAACCCGAACACACACCCGAACACACACCCGAACACACACCCGAACACACACCCGAACACACACCCGAACACACACCCGAACACACACCCGAATACAACCCGAATACACACCCGAATACACACCCGAATACACACCCGAACACACACCCGAATTCACACCCGAACACACACCCGAACACACACCCGAATACAACCCGAATACACACCCGAACACTCACCCGAATACACACCCGAATACACACCCGAACACACACCCGAATACACACCCGAAGACACACCCGAACACACACCCGAATACAACCCGAATACACACCCGAATACACACCCGAACACACACCCGAACACACACCCGAAAACACACCCGAACACATACCCGAATACAACCCGAATACACACCCGAATACACACCCGAACACACACCCGAACACACACCCGAACACACACCCGAACACACACCCGAATACAACCGAATACACACCCGAACACACACCCGAACACACACCCGAATACACACCCGAACACACACCCGAACACACACCCGAATACAACCCGAATACACACCCGAACACACACCCGAACGCACACCCGAACACACACCCGAACACACACCCGAATACACACCCGAACACACACCCGAACACACACCCGAACACACACCCGAACACACACCCGAATACAACCCGAATACACACCCGAACACACACCCGAATACACACCTGAACACACCCGAACACACACCCGACTACAACCCGAATACACACCCGAATACACACCCGAACACACACCCGAACACACTCCCGAACACACACCCGAATACACACCCGAACATACACCCGAATACAACCCGAATACACACCCGAATACACACCCGAATACAAACCCGAAAACACACCCGAATACACACCCGAACACACACCCGAAAACACACCCGAACACACACCCGAATACACACCCGAACACACACCCGACTACAACCCGAATACACACCCGAATACACTCCCGAACACACACCCGAATGCAACCCGAATACACACCCGAACACACACCCGAATACACACCCGAACACACACCCGAATACAACCCGAATACACACCCGAACACACACCCGAATACACACCCGAACACACACCCGAATATACACCCGAACACACACCCGAATACACACCCGAACACACCCGAACACACACCCGAATACAACCCGAACACACACCCGAACAAACACCCGAATACAACCCGAACACACACCCGAATATACACCCGAACACACACCCGAATACAAACCGAACACACACCCGAACACACACCCGAATACAACCCGAACACACACCCGAAGACACACCCGAATACAACCCGAATACACACCCGAACACACACCCGAACACACACCCGAATACAACCCGAATACACACCCGAATACACACCCGAATACACGCCCGAACTCACACCCGAATACAACCCGAATACACACCCGAACACTCACCCGAATACACACCCGAATACACACCCGAACACACACCCGAATACAACCCGAACACACACCCGAACACTCACCCGAATAAAACCCGAATACACACCCGAACACACACCCGAACTCACACCCGAATACAACCCGAATACACACCCGAATACACACCCGACTACAACCCGAATACACACCCGAACACACACCCGTATACAACCCGAATACACACCCGAACACACACCCGAATACACACCCGAACACACACCCGAATACACACCCGAACACACACCCGAATACAACCCGAATACAACCCGAATACACACCCGAACACACACCCGAATACACACCCGAACACACACCCGAATACACACCCGAACACACACCCGAATACAACCCGAATACACACCCGAATACACACCCGAATACACACCCGAACACACACCCGAATACACACCCGAACACACACCCGAACACACACCCGAATACAACCCGAATACACACCCGAATACACACCCGAATACAAACCCGAAAACACACCCGAATACACACCCGAACACACACCCGAATACAACCCGAATACACACCCGAACACACACCCGAATACACACCCGAACACACACCCGAATATACACCCGAACACACACCCGAATACACACCCGAACACACACCCGAACACACACCCGAATACAACCCGAATACACACCCGAATAAACACCCGAATACAAACCCGAAAACACACCCGAATACACACCCGAACACACACACGAATGCAACCCGAATACACACCCGAATACACACCCGAACACACACCCGACTACAACCCGAATACAGACCCGAACACACCCGAATACTCACCCGAACACACAACCGAACACACACCCGAACACACACCCGAATACAACCCGAATACACACCCGAACACACACCCGAATACAACCCGAATACACACCCGAACACACAAACGAACACACACCCGAGCACACACCCGAATACACACCCGAACACACCGGAACACACACCCGAACTCACACCCGAACACACACCCGAACACACACCCGAATACAACCCGAATACATACCCGAATACACACCCGAATACAAACCCGAAAACACACCCGAACACACACCCGAATACAACCCGAATACACACCCGAACACACACCCGAATACACACCCGAACACACACCCGAATATACACCCGAACACACACCCGAATACACACCCGAACACACACCCGAACACACACCCGAATACAACCCGAATACACACCCGAATAAACACCCGAATACAAACCCGAAAACACACCCGAATACACACCCGAACACACACACGAATGCAACCCGAATACACACCCGAATACACACCCGAACACACACCCGACTACAACCCGAATACAGACCCGAACACACCCGAATACTCACCCGAACACACAACCGAACACACACCCGAACACACACCCGAACACACACCCGAACACACAACCGAACACACACCCGAACACACACCCGAATACAACCCGAAAACACACCCGAACACACACCCGAATACAACCCGAATACACACCCGAACACACACCCGAATACGCACCAGAACACACCCGAATACTCACCCGAACACACAACCGAACACACACCCGAGCACACACCGAAACACACACCCGAACACACACCCGAATACAACCCGAATACACACCCGAACACACACCCGAACACACACCCGAATACACACCCGAACACACACCCGAACACACACCCTAACACACACCCGAACACACACCCGAATACAACCCGAATACACACCCGAACACACACCCGAATACACACCTGAACACACCCGAACACACACCCGACTACAACCCGAATACACACCCGAACACACACCCGACTACAACCCGAATACACACCCGAATACACACCCGAACACACACCCGAACACACTCCCGAACACACACCCGAATACACACCCGAACACACACCCGAATACAACCCGAATACACACCCGAATACACATCCGAATACACACCCGAACACACCCGAACACACACCCGACTACAACCCGAACACACACCCGAACACACACCCGAATACACACCCGAACACACACCCGAATACACACCCGAAAACACACCCGAACACATACCCGAATACAACCCGAATACACACCCGAACACACACCCGAATACGCACCAGAACACACCCGAATACTCACCCGAACACACAACCGAACACACACCCGAACACACACCCGAATACAACCCGAATACTCACCCGAACACACACCCGAATACAACCCGAATACACACCCGAACACACACCGGAACACACACCCCAACTCACACCCGAACACACACCCGAACACACACCCGAATACAACCCGAATAAACACCCGAACACACACCCGAACACACACCCGAATACACACCCGAACACACACCCGAACACACACCTGAATACAACCCGAATACACACCCGAACACACACCCGAATACACACCTGAACACACCCGAACACACACCCGAATACAACCCGAATACTCACCCGAACACACACCCGAATACAACCCGAATACACACCCGAACACACACCGGAACACACACCCCAACTCACACCCGAACACACACCCGAACACACACCCGAATACAACCCGAATAAACACCCGAACACACACCCGAACACACACCCGAATACACACCCGAACACACACCCGAACACACACCTGAATACAACCCGAATACACACCCGAACACACAACCGAACACACACCCGAACACACACCCGAATACAACCCGAATACTCACCCGAACACACACCCGAATACAACCCGAATACACACCCGAACACACACCGGAACACACACCCCAACTCACACCCGAACACACACCCGAACACACACCCGAATACAACCCGAATAAACACCCGAATACACACCCGAATACACACCCGAACACACACCCGAACACACTCCCGAACACACACCCGAATACACACCCGAACACACACCCGAATACAACCCGAATACACACCCGAACACACACCCGAATACACACCCGAATACAACTCGAATACACACCCGAATCCACACCCGAATACAACCCGAATACACACCCGAATACACACCCGAATACAAACCCGAAAACACACCCGAATACACACCTGAACACACACCCGAAAACACACCCGAACACACACCCGAATACACACCCGAACACACACCCGACTACAACCCGAATACACACCCGAACACACTCCCGAACACACACCCGAATACAACCCGATCACACACCAGAACACACACCCGAATACAACCCGAATACACACCCGAATACACACCCGAATACAAACCCGACAACACACCCGAATACACACCCTAACACACACCCGAAAACACACCCGAACACACCCCCGAATACACACCCGAACACACACCCGACTACAACCCGAATACACACCCGAACACACTCCCGAACACACACCCGAATACAACCCGATCACACACCCGAACACACACCCGAATACAACCCGAACACACACCCGAATACACACTCGAACACACACCCGAACACACACCCGACTACAACCCGAATACACACCCGAACACACTCCCGAACACACACCCGAATACAACCCGATCACACACCCGAACACACACCCGAATACAACCCGAACACACACCCGAATACAACCCGAATACACACCCGAACACACACCCGCATACACACCCGAACACACACCCGGACACACACCCGAATACAACCCGAATACACACCCGAATACACACCCGAACACACACCCGAACACACACCCGAACACACACCCGTACACACACCCGAATACAACCCGAATACAACCCGAATACACACCCGAACACACACCCGAATACACACCCGAACACACACCCGAATACGCACCCGAACACACACCCGAACACAACCCGAATACACACCCGAATACACACCCGAATACACACCCGAACACACACCCGAATACCCACCCGAACACACACCCGAACACACACCCGAATACAACCCGAATACACACCCGAATACAAACCCGAAAACACACCCGAATACACACCCGAACACACACCCGAATGCAACCCGAATACACACCCGAACACACACCCGAATACACACCCGAACACACACCCGAATACACACCCGAACACACACCCGAACACACACCCGAATACAACCCGAACACACACCCGAACACACACCCGAATACAACCCGAATACACACCCGAACACACACCCGAACACACACCCGAATACACACCCGAACACACACCCGAACACACACCCGAATACAACCCGAATACACACCCGAACACACACCCGAACGCACACCCGAATACACACCCGAACACACACCCGAACACACACCGAAACACACACCCGAACACACACCCGAATACAACCCGAATACACACCCGAACACACACCCGAACACACACCCGAATACACACCCGAACACACACCCGAACACACACCCGAACACACACCCGAACACACACCCGAATACAACCGAATACACACCCGAACACACACCCGAACACACACCCGAATACACACCCGAACACACACCCGAACACACACCCGAATACAACCCGAATACACACCCGAACACACACCCGAACGCACACCCGAACACACACCCGAACACACACCCGAATACACACCCGAACACACACCCGAACACACACCCGAACACACACCCGAACACACACCCGAATACAACCCGAATACACACCCGAACACACACCCGAATACACACCTGAACACACCCGAACACACACCCGACTACAACCCGAATACACACCCGAATACACACCCGAACACACACCCGAACACACTCCCGAACACACACCCGAATACACACCCGAACATACACCCGAATACAACCCGAATACACACCCGAATACACACCCGAATACAAACCCGAAAACACACCCGAATACACACCCGAACACACACCCGAAAACACACCCGAACACACACCCGAATACACACCCGAACACACACCCGACTACAACCCGAATACACACCCGAATACACTCCCGAACACACACCCGAATACAACCCGATCACACACCCGAACACACACCCGAATACAACCCGAACACACACCCGAATACACTCTCGAACACACACCCGAATACAACCCGAATACACACCCGAATACACACCCGAATACAACCCGAATACACACCCGAATACACACCCGAATACAACCCGAATACACACCCGAATACACACCCGAATACAACCCGAATACACACCCGAATACACACCCGAATACAAACCCGAAAACACACCCGAATACACACCCGAACACACACCCGAAAACACACCCGAACACACACCCGAATACACACCCGAACACACACCCGACTACAACCCGAATACACACCCGAATACACTCCCGAACACACACCCGAATACAACCCGATCACACACCCGAACACACACCCGAATACAACCCGAACACACACCCGAATACACTCTCGAACACACACCCGAATACAACGCGAACACACACCCGAACACACAATCGAATACAACCCGAACACACACCCGAACACACACCCGAATACAACCCGAAGACACACCCGAACACACACCCGAATACACACCCGAACACACACCCGAACACACACCCGAATACAACCCGAATACACACCCGAATACACACCCGAACACACACCCGAACACACACCCGAATACACACCCGAACACACACCCGAATACAACCCGAATACAACCCGAATACACACCCGAACACACACCCGAATACACACCCGAACACACACCCGAATACACACCCAAACACACACCCGAACACAACCCGAACACACACCCGAATACACACCCGAATACACACCCGAACACACACCCGAATACCCACCCGAACACACACCCGAACACACACCCGAATACAACCCGAATACACACCCGAATACAAACCCGAAAACACACCCGAATACACACCCGAACACACACCCGAATGCAACCCGAATACACACCCGAACACACACCCGAATACACACCCGAACACACACCCGAATACAACCCGAATACACACCCGAACACACACCCGAATACACACCCGAACACACACCCGAATATACACCCGAACACACACCCGAATACACACCCGAACACACACCCGAACACACACCCGAATACAACCCGAACACACACCCGAACACACACCCGAATACAACCCGAATACACACCCGAACACACACCCGAACACACACCCGAATACACACCCGAACACACACCCGAATACAACCCGAATACACACCCGAACACACACCCGAATACACACCCGAATACAACCCGAATACACACCCGAAAACACACCCGAATACAACCCGAATACACACCCGAATACACACCCGAATACAAACCCGAAAACACACCCGAATACACACCCGAACACACACCCGAATGCAACCCGAATACACACCCGAACACACACCCGAATACACACCCGAACACACACCCGAATACAACCCGAATACACACCCGAACACACACCCGAATACACACCCGAACACACACCCGAATATACACCCGAACACACACCCGAATACACACCCGAACACACACCCGAATACAACCCGAACACACACCCGAACACACACCCGAATACAACCCGAATACACACCCGAACACACACCCGAACACACACCCGAATACACACCCGAACACACACACGAATACAACCCGAATACACACCCGAACACACACCCGAATACACACCCGAATACAACCCGAATACACACCCGAAAACACACCCGAATACAACCCGAATACACACCCGAATACACACCCGAACACACACCCGAATACACACTCGAACACACACCCGAATACAACGCGAACACACACCCGAACACACAATCGAATACAACCCGAACACACACCCGAACACACACCCGAATACAACCCGAATACATACCCGAACACACACCCGAACACACACCCGAACACACACCCGAACACACACCCGAACACACACCCGAATACAACCCGAATACACACCCGAATACACACCCGAATACACACCCGAACACACACCCGAATACACACCCGAACACACACCCGAACACACACCCGAATAAAACCCGAATACACACCCGAACACTCACCCGAATACACACCCGAATACAACCCGAATGCACACCCGAATACACACCCGAATACAAACCCGAAAACACACCCGAATTCACACCCGAACACACACCCGAATGCAACCCGAATACACACCCGAACACACACCCGAATGCAACCCGAATACACATCCGAATACACACCCGAACACACCCGAACACACACCCGACTACAACCCGAATACACACCCGAACACACTCCCGAACACACACCCGAATACAACCCGATCACACACCCGAACACACACCCGAATACAACCCGAATACACACCCGAACACACACCCGAACACACACCCGAATACACACCCGAACACACACCCGAACACACACCCGAACACACACCCGAATACAACCCGAATACACACCCGAACACACACCCGAATACACACATGAACACACCCGAACACACACCCGACTACAACCCGAATACACACCCGAACACACACCCGAATACAACCCGAATACACACCCGAATACACACCCGAATACACACCCGAACACACACCCGAATACACACCCGATCACACACCCGAACACACACCCGAATACAACCCGAATACACACCCGAACACTCACCCGAATATACACCCGAATACACACCCGAACACACACCCGAATACACACCCGAAAACACACCCGAACACATACCCGAATACAACCCGAATACACACCCGAACACACACCCGAATACGCACCAGAACACACCCGAATACTCACCCGAACACACAACCGAACACACACCCGAACACACACCCGAATACAACCCGAAAACACACCCGAACACATACCCGAATACAACCCGAATACACACCCGAACACACACCCGAATACGCACCAGAACACACCCGAATACTCACCCGAACACACAACCGAACACACACCCGAACACACACCCGAATACAACCCGAATACACACCCGAACACACACCCGAATACACACCCGAACACACACCCGAACACACACCCGAATACAACCCGAATACACACCCGAACACACACCCGAACACACACCCGAATACACACCCGAACACACACCCGAGCACACACCGAAACACACACCCGAACACACACCCGAATACAACCCGAATACACACCCGAACACACACCCGAACACACACCCGAATACACACCCGAACACACACCCGAACACACACCCTAACACACACCCGAACACACACCCGAATACAACCCGAATACACACCCGAACACACACCCGAATACACACCTGAACACACCCGATCACACACCCGACTACAACCCGAATACACACCCGAACACACACCCGACTACAACCCGAATACACACCCGAATACAACCCGAATACACACCCGAATACACACCCGAATACAACCCGAATACACACCCGAATACACACCCGAATACAAACCCGAAAACACACCCGAATACACACCCGAACACACACCCGAACACACACCCGAACACACACCCGAACACACACCCGAATACACACCCGAACACACACCCGAATACACACCCGAATACACACATGAACACACCCGAACACACACCCGACTACAACCCGAATACATACCCGAACACACACCCGAATACAACCCGAATACACACCCGAATACACACCCGAATACACACCCGAACACACACCCAAATACACACCCGATCACACACCCGAACACACACCCGAATACAACCCGAATACACACCCTAACACTCACCCGAATATACACCCGAATACACACCCGAACACACACCCGAATACACACCCGAAAACACACCCGAACACATACCCGAATACAACCCGAATACACACCCGAACACACACCCGAATACGCACCAGAACACACCCGAATACTCACCCGAACACACAACCGAACACACACCCGAACACACACCCGAATACAACCCGAATACACACCCGAACACACACCCGAATACACACCCGAACACACACCCGAATACAACCCGAATACACACCCGAATACAAACCCGAAAACACACCCGAATACACACCCGAACACACACCCGAACACACACCCGAACACACACCCGAACACACACCCGAATACACACCCGAACACACACCCGAACACACACCCGAACACACACCCGAATACAACCCGAATACACACCCGAACACACACCCGAATACACACATGAACACACCCGAACACACACCCGACTACAACCCGAATACACACCCGAACACACACCCGAATACAACCCGAATACACACCCGAATACACACCCGAATACACACCCGAACACACACCCAAATACACACCCGATCACACACCCGAATACAACCCGAATACACACCCTAACACTCACCCGAATATACACCCGAATACACACCCGAAAACACACCCGAACACATACCCGAATACAACCCGAATACACACCCGAACACACACCCGAATACGCTCCAGAACACACCCGAATACTCACCCGAACACACAACCGAACACACACCCGAACACACACCCGAATACAATCCGAATACACACCCGAACACACACCCGAATACACACCCGAACACACCGGAACACACACCCGAACTCACACCCGAACACACACCCGAACACACACCCGAATACAACCCGAATACACCCGAACACACACCCGAACACACACCCGAACACACACCCGAATACACACCCGAACACACACCCGAACACACACCCGAACACACACCCGAATACAACCCGAATACACACCCGAACACACACCCGAATACACACATGAACACACCCGAACACACACCCGACTACAACCCGAATACACACCCGAACACACACCCGAATACAACCCGAATACACACCCGAATACACACCCGAATACACACCCGAACACACACCCAAATACACACCCGATCACACACCCGAATACAACCCGAATACACACCCTAACACTCACCCGAATATACACCCGAATACACACCCGAACACACACCCGAATACACACCCGAAAACACACCCGAACACATACCCGAATACAACCCGAATACACACCCGAACACACACCCGAATACGCTCCAGAACACACCCGAATACTCACCCGAACACACAACCGAACACACACCCGAACACACACCCGAATACAATCCGAATACACACCCGAACACACACCCGAATACACACCCGAACACACCGGAACACACACCCGAACTCACACCCGAACACACACCCGAACACACACCCGAATACAACCCGAATACACCCGAACACACACCCGAACACACACCCGAATACACACCCGAACACACACCGAAACACACACCCGAACACACACCCGAATACAACCCGAATACACACCCGAACACACACCCGAACACACACCCGAATACACACCCGAACACACACCCGAACACACACCCTAACACACACCCGAACACACACCCGAATACAACCCGAATACACACCCGAACACACACCCGAATACACACCCGAATACAACCCGAATACACACATGAATACACACCCGAATACAACCCGAATACACACCCGAATACACACCCGAATACAAACCCGAAAACACACCCGAATACACACCCGAACACACACCCGAACACACACCCGAATACACACTCGAACACACACCCGAATACAACGCGAACACACACCCGAACACACAATCGAATACAACCCGAACACACACCCGAACACACACCCGAACACACACCCGAACACACACCCGAACACACACCCGAATACAACCCGAATACACACCCGAATACACACCCGAATACACACCCGAACACACACCCGAACACACACCCGAATACACACCCGAAGACACACCCGAACACACACCCGAATACAACCCGAATACACACCCGAATACACACCCGAACACACACCCGAACACACACCCGAATACACACCCGAACACACACCCGAATACAACCCGAATACAACCCGAATACACACCCGAACACACACCCGAATACACACCCGAACACACACCCGAACACACTCCCGAACACACACCCGAATACACACCCGAACACACACCCGAATACAACCCGAATACACACCCGAACACACACCCGAATACACACCCGAATACAACCCGAATACACACCCGAATACACACCCGAATACAACCCGAATACACACCCGAATACACACCCGAATACAAACCCGAAAACACACCCGAATACACACCCGAACACACACCCGAAAACACACCCGAACACACACCCGAATACACACCCGAACACACACCCGACTACAACCCGAATACACACCCGAATACACACCCGAACACACACCCGAACACAACCCGAACACACACCCGAATACACACCCGAATACACACCCGAACACACACCCGAATACCCACCCGAACACACACCCGAACACACACCCGAATACACACCCGAACACACACCCGAACACACTCCCGAACACACACCCGAATACACACCCGAACACACACCCGAATACAACCCGAATACACACCCGAACACACACCCGAATACACACCCGAATACAACCCGAATACACACCCGAATACACACCCGAATACAACCCGAATACACACCCGAATACACACCCGAATACAAACCCGAAAACACACCCGAATACACACCCGAACACACACCCGAAAACACACCCGAACACACACCCGAATACACACCCGAACACACACCCGACTACAACCCGAATACACTCCCGAACACACACCCGAATACAACCCGATCACACACCCGAACACACACCCGAATACAACCCGAACACACACCCGAATACACTCTCGAACACACACCCGAATACAACGCGAACACACACCCGAACACACAATCGAATACAACCCGAACACACACCCGAACACACACCCGAATACAACCCGAATACACACCCGAACACACACCCGAATACACACCCGAACACACACCCGAACACACACCCGAATACAACCCGAATACACACCCGAATACACACCCGAACACACACCCGAACACACACCCGAATACACACCCGAACACACACCCGAATACAACCCGAATACAACCCGAATACACACCCGAACACACACCCGAATACACACCCGAACACACACCCGAATACACACCCGAACACACACCCGAACACAACCCGAACACACACCCGAATACACACCCGAATACACACCCGAACACACACCCGAATACCCACCCGAACACACACCCGAACACACACCCGAATGCAACCCGAATACACACCCGAACACACACCCGAATACACACCCGAACACACACCCGAATACAACCCGAATACACACCCGAACACACACCCGAATACACACCCGAACACACACCCGAATATACACCCGAACACACACCCGAATACACACCCGAACACACACCCGAACACACACCCGAATACAACCCGAACACACACCCGAACACACACCCGAATACAACCCGAATACACACCCGAACACACACCCGAACACACACCCGAATACACACCCGAACACACACCCGAATACAACCCGAATACACACCCGAACACACACCCGAATACACACCCGAATACTACCCGAATACACACCCGAAAACACACCCGAATACAACCCGAATACACACCCGAATACACACCCGAATACAAACCCGAAAACACACCCGAATACACACCCGAACACACACCCGAATGCAACCCGAATACACACCCGAATACACACCCGAACACACACCCGAATACAACCCGAATACACACCCGAACACACACCCGAACACACTCCCGAACACACACCCGAATACACACCCGAACACACACCCGAATACAACCCGAATACACACCCGAACACACACCCGAATACACACCCGAATACAACCCGAATACACACCCGAATACACACCCGAATACAACCCGAATACACACCCGAATACACACCCGAATACAAACCCGAAAACACACCCGAATACACACCCGAACACACACCCGAAAACACACCCGAACACACACCCGAATACACACCCGAACACACACCCGACTACAACCCGAATACACACCCGAATACACTCCCGAACACACACCCGAATACAACGCGAACACACACCCGAACACACAATCGAATACAACCCGAACACACACCCGAACACACACCCGAATACAACCCGAATACACACCCGAACACACACCCGAATACACACCCGAACACACACCCGAACACACACCCGAATACAACCCGAATACACACCCGAATACACACCCGAACACACACCCGAACACACACCCGAATACACACCCGAACACACACCCGAATACAACCCGAATACAACCCGAATACACACCCGAACACACACCCGAATACACACCCGAACACACACCCGAATACACACCCGAACACACACCCGAACACAACCCGAACACACACCCGAATACACACCCGAATACACACCCGAACACACACCCGAATACCCACCCGAACACACACCCGAACACACACCCGAATACAACCCGAATACACACCCGAATACAAACCCGAAAACACACCCGAATACACACCCGAACACACACCCGAATGCAACCCGAATACACACCCGAACACACACCCGAATACACACCCGAACACACACCCGAATACAACCCGAATACACACCCGAACACACACCCGAATACACACCCGAACACACACCCGAATATACACCCGAACACACACCCGAATACACACCCGAACACACACCCGAACACACACCCGAATACAACCCGAACACACACCCGAACACACACCCGAATACAACCCGAATACACACCCGAACACACACCCGAACACACACCCGAATACACACCCGAACACACACCCGAATACAACCCGAATACACACCCGAACACACACCCGAATACACACCCGAATACAACCCGAATACACACCCGAAAACACACCCGAATACAACCCGAATACACACCCGAATACACACCCGAATACAAACCCGAAAACACACCCGAATACACACCCGAACACACACCCGAATGCAACCCGAATACACACCCGAATACACACCCGAACACACACCCGAATACAACCCGAATACACACCCGAACACACACCCGAATACACACCCGAACACACACCCGAATATACACCCGAACACACACCCGAATACACACCCGAACACACACCCGAATACAACCCGAACACACACCCGAACACACACCCGAATACAACCCGAATACACACCCGAACACACACCCGAACACACAAACGAATACACACCCGAACACACACCCGAATACAACCCGAATACACACCCGAACACACACCCGAATACACACCCGAATACAACCCGAATACACACCCGAAAACACACCCGAATACAACCCGAATACACACCCGAACACACACCCGAATACACACTCGAACACACACCCGAATACAACGCGAACACACACCCGAACACACAATCGAATACAACCCGAACACACACCCGAACACACACCCGAATACAACCCGAATACATACCCGAACACACACCCGAACACACACCCGAACACACACCCGAACACACACCCGAACACACACCCGAATACAACCCGAATACACACCCGAATACACACCCGAATACACACCCGAACACACACCCGAATACACACCCGAACACACACCCGAACACACACCCGAATAAAACCCGAATACACACCCGAACACTCACCCGAATACACACCCGAATACAACCCGAATGCACACCCGAATACACACCCGAATACAAACCCGAAAACACACCCGAATTCACACCCGAACACACACCCGAATGCAACCCGAATACACACCCGAACACACACCCGAATGCAACCCGAATACACATCCGAATACACACCCGAACACACACCCGACTACAACCCGAATACACACCCGAATACACTCCCGAACACACACCCGAATACAACCCGATCACACACCCGAACACACACCCGAATACAACCCGAATACACACCCGAACACACACCCGAACACACACCCGAATACACAATCGAACACACACCCGAACACACACCCGAACACACACCCGAATACAACCCGAATACACACCCGAACACACACCCGAATACACACATGAACACACCCGAACACACACCCGACTACAACCCGAATACACACCCGAACACACACCCGAATACAACCCGAATACACACCCGAATACACACCCGAATACACACCCGAACACACACCCGAATACACACCCGATCACACACCCGAACACACACCCGAATACAACCCGAATACACACCCGAACACTCACCCGAATATACACCCGAATACACACCCGAACACACACCCGAATACACACCCGAAAACACACCCGAACACATACCCGAATACAACCCGAATACACACCCGAACACACACCCGAATACGCACCAGAACACACCCGAATACTCACCCGAACACACAACCGATCACACACCCGAACACACACCCGAATACAACCCGAAAACACACCCGAACACATACCCGAATACAACCCGAATACACACCCGAACACACACCCGAATACAACCCGAATACACACCCTAACACTCACCCGAATATACACCCGAATACACACCCGAACACACACCCGAATACACACCCGAAAACACACCCGAACACATACCCGAATACAACCCGAATACACACCCGAACACACACCCGAATACGCACCAGAACACACCCGAATACTCACCCGAACACACAACCGCACACACACCCGAACACACACCCGAATACAACCCGAATACACACCCGAACACACACCCGAATACACACCCGAACACACACCCGAATACAACCCGAATACACACCCGAATACAAACCCGAAAACACACCCGAATACACACCCGAACACACACCCGAACACACACCCGAACACACACCCGAACACACACCCGAATACACACCCGAACACACACCCGAACACACACCCGAACACACACCCGAATACAACCCGAATACACACCCGAACACACACCCGAATACACAGATGAACACACCCGAACACACACCCGACTACAACCCGAATACACACCCGAACACACACCCGAATACAACCCGAATACACACCCGAATACACACCCGAATACACACCCGAACACACACCCAAATACACACCCGATCACACACCCGAATACAACCCGAATACACACCCTAACACTCACCCGAATATACACCCGAATACACACCCGAACACACACCCGAATACACACCCGAAAACACACCCGAACACATACCCGAATACAACCCGAATACACACCCGAACACACACCCGAATACGCTCCAGAACACACCCGAATACTCACCCGAACACACAACCGAACACACACCCGAACACACACCCGAATACAACCCGAATACACACCCGAACACACACCCGAATACACACCCGAACACACCGGAACACACACCCGAACTCACACTCGAACACACACCCGAACACACACCCGAATACAACCCGAATACACCCGAACACACACCCGAACACACACCCGAATACACACCCGAACACACACCCGGGCACACACCGAAACACACACCCGAACACACACCCGAATACAACCCGAATACACACCCGAACACACACCCGAACACACACCCGAATACACACCCGAACACACACCCGAACACACACCCTAACACACACCCGAACACACACCCGAATACAACCCGAATACACACCCGAACACACACCCGAATACACACCCGAATACAACCCGAATACACACATGAATACACACCCGAATACAACCCGAATACACACCCGAATACACACCCGAATACAAACCCGAAAACACACCCGAATACACACCCGAACACACACCCGAACACACACCCGAATACACACTCGAACACACACCCGAATACAACGCGAACACACACCCGAACACACAATCGAATACAACCCGAACACACACCCGAACACACACCCGAACACACACCCGAACACACACCCGAACACACACCCGAACACACACCCGAATACAACCCGAATACACACCCGAATACACACCCGAATACACACCCGAACACACACCCGAATTCACACCCGAACACACACCCGAACACACACCCGAATACAACCCGAATACACACCCGAACACTCACCCGAATACACACCCGAATACACACCCGAACACACACCCGAATACACACCCGAAGACACACCCGAACACACACCCGAATACAACCCGAATACACACCCGAATACACACCCGAACACACACCCGAACACACACCCGAATACACACCCGAACACACACCCGAATACAACCCGAATACAACCCGAATACACACCCGAACACACACCCGAATACACACCCGAACACACACCCGAACACACTCCCGAACACACACCCGAATACACACCCGAACACACACCCGAATACAACCCGAATACACACCCGAACACACACCCGAATACACACCCGAATACAACCCGAATACACACCCGAATACACACCCGAATACAACCCGAATACACACCCGAATACACACCCGAATACAAACCCGAAAACACACCCGAATACACACCCGAACACACACCCGAAAACACACCCGAACACACACCCGAATACACACCCGAACACACACCCGACTACAACCCGAATACACACCCGAATACACTCCCGAACACACACCCGAATACAACCCGATCACACACCCGAACACACACCCGAATACAACCCGAACACACACCCGAATACACTCTCGAACACACACCCGAATACAACGCGAACACACACCCGAACACACAATCGAATACAACCCGAACACACACCCGAACACACACCCGAATACAACCCGAATACACACCCGAACACACACCCGAATACACACCCGAACACACACCCGAACACACACCCGAATACAACCCGAATACACACCCGAATACACACCCGAACACACACCCGAACACACACCCGAATACACACCCGAACACACACCCGAATACAACCCGAATACAACCCGAATACACACCCGAACACACACCCGAATACACACCCGAACACACACCCGAATACACACCCGAACACACACCCGAACACAACCAGAACACACACCCGAATACACACCCGAATACACACCCGAACACACACCCGAATATCCACCCGAACACACACCCGAACACACACCCGAATACAACCCGAATACACACCCGAATACAAACCCGAAAACACACCCGAATACACACCCGAACACACACCCGAATGCAACCCGAACACACACCCGAACACACACCCGAATACACACCCGAACACACACCCGAATACAACCCGAATACACACCCGAACACACACCCGAATACACACCCGAACACACACCCGAATATACACCCGAACACACACCCGAATACACACCCGAACACACACCCGAACACACACCCGAATACAACCCGAACACACACCCGAACACACACCCGAATACAACCCGAATACACACCCGAACACACACCCGAACACACACCCGAATACACACCCGAACACACACCCGAATACAACCCGAATACACACCCGAACACACACCCGAATACACACCCGAATACAACCCGAATACACACCCGAAAACACACCCGAATACAACCCGAATACACACCCGAATACACACCCGAATACAAACCCGAAAACACACCCGAATACACACCCGAACACACACCAGAATGCAACCCGAATACACACCCGAATACACACCCGAACACACACCCGAATACAACCCGAATACACACCCGAACACACACCCGAATACACACCCGAACACACACCCGAATATACACCCGAACACACACCCGAATACACACCCGAACACACACCCGAATACAACCCGAACACACACCCGAACACACACCCGAATACAACCCGAATACACACCCGAACACACACCCGAACACACACCCGAATACACACCCGAACACACACCCGAATACAACCCGAATACACACCCGAACACACACCCGAATACACACCCGAATACAACCCGAATACACACCCGAAAACACACCCGAATACAACCCGAATACACACCCGAATACACACCCGAACACACACCCGAATACACACTCGAACACACACCCGAATACAACGCGAACACACACCCGAACACACACCCGAACACACACCCGAACACACACCCGAATACAACCCGAATACACACCCGAATACACACCCGAATACAACCCGAATACACACCCGAATACACACCCGAATACACACCCGAATACAAACCCGAAAACACACCCGAATACACACCCGAACACACACCAGAATGCAACCCGAATACACACCCGAATACACACCCGAACACACACCCGAATACAACCCGAATACACACCCGAACACACACCCGAATACACACCCGAACACACACCCGAATATACACCCGAACACACACCCGAATACACACCCGAACACACACCCGAATACAACCCGAACACACACCCGAACACACACCCGAATACAACCCGAATACACACCCGAACACACACCCGAACACACACCCGAATACACACCCGAACACACACCCGAATACAACCCGAATACACACCCGAACACACACCCGAATACACACCCGAACACACACCCGAACACACACCCGAATAAAACCCGAATACACACCCGAACACTCACCCGAATACACACCCGAATACAACCCGAATGCACACCCGAATACACACCCGAATACAAACCCGAAAACACACCCGAATTCACACCCGAACACACACCCGAATGCAACCCGAATACACACCCGAACACACACCCGAATGCAACCCGAATACACATCCGAATACACACCCGAACACACACCCGACTACAACCCGAATACACACCCGAATACACTCCCGAACACACACCCGAATACAACCCGATCACACACCCGAACACACACCCGAATACAACCCGAATACACACCCGAACACACACCCGAACACACACCCGAATACACAATCGAACACACACCCGAACACACACCCGAACACACACCCGAATACAACCCGAATACACACCCGAACACACACCCGAATACACACATGAACACACCCGAACACACACCCGACTACAACCCGAATACACACCCGAACACACACCCGAATACAACCCGAATACACACCCGAATACACACCCGAATACACACCCGAACACACACCCGAATACACGCCCGATCACACACCCGAACACACACCCGAATACAACCCGAATACACACCCGAACACTCACCCGAATATACACCCGAATACACACCCGAACACACACCCGAATACACACCCGAAAACACACCCGAACACATACCCGAATACAACCCGAATACACACCCGAACACACACCCGAATACGCACCAGAACACACCCGAATACTCACCCGAACACAACCGATCACACACCCGAACACACACCCGAATACAACCCGAAAACACACCCGAACACATACCCGAATACAACCCGAATACACACCCGAACACACACCCGAATACGCACCAGAACACACCCGAATACTCACCCGAACACACAACCGAACACACACCCGAACACACACCCGAATACAACCCGAATACACACCCGAACACACACCCGAATACACACCCGAACACACACCGGAACACACACCCGAACTCACACCCGAACACACACCCGAACACACACCCGAATACAACCCGAATACACACCCGAACACACACCCGAACACACACCCGAATACACACCCGAACACACACCCGAGCACACACCGAAACACACACCCGAACACACACCCGAATACAACCCGAATACACACCCGAACACACACCCGAACACACACCCGAATACACACCCGAACACACACCCGAACACACACCCTAACACACACCCGAACACACACCCGAATACAACCCGAATACACACCCGAACACACACCCGAATACACACCTGAACACACCCGATCACACACCCGACTACAACCCGAATACACACCCGAACACACACCCGACTACAACCCGAATACACACCCGAATACACACCCGAACACACACCCGAACACACTCCCGAACACACACCCGAATACACACTCGAACACACACCCGAACACACACCCGAACACACACCCGAACACACACCCGAATACAACCCGAATACACACCCGAATACACACCCGAATACACACCCGAACACACACCCGAATTCACACCCGAACACACACCCGAACACACACCCGAATACAACCCGAATACACACCCGAACACACACCCGAATACACACCCGAAGACACACCCGAACACACACCCGAATACAACCCGAATACACACCCGAATACACACCCGAACACACACCCGAACACACACCCGAATACACACCCGAACACACACCCGAATACAACCCGAATACAACCCGAATACACACCCGAACACACACCCGAATACACACCCGAACACACACCCGAATACACACCCGAACACACACCCGAATACAACCCGAATACACATCCGAATACACACCCGAATACACACCCGAACACACACCCGAATACCCACCCGAACACACACCCGAACACACACCCGAATACAACCCGAATCCACACCCGAATACAAATCCGAAAACACACCCGAATACACACCCGAACACACACCCGAATGCAACCCGAATACACACCCGAACACATACCCGAATACACACCCGAACACACACCCGGATACAACCCGAATACACACCCGAACACACACCCGAATACACACCCGAACACACACCCGAATATACACCCGAACACACACCCGAATACACACCCGAACACACACCCGAACACACACCCGAATACAACCCGAACACACACCCGAACAAACACCCGAATACAACCCGAACTCACACCCGAATATACACCCGAACACACACCCGAATACAAACCGAACACACACCCGAACACACACCCGAATACAACCCGAACACACACCCGAAGACACACCCGAATACAACCCGAATACACACCCGAACACACACCCGAATACAACCCGAACACACACCCGAACACTCACCCGAATAAAACCCGAATACACACCCGAACACACACCCGAACTCACACCCGAATACAACCCGAATACACACCCGAATACACACCCGACTACAACCCGAATACACACCCGAACACACACCCGAACACACATCCGTATACAACCCGAATACACACCCGAACACACACCCGAATACACACCCGAACACACACCCGAATACACACCCGAACACACACCCGAATACAACCCGAATACAACCCGAATACACACCCGAACACACACCCGAATACACACCCGAACACACACCCGAATACACACCCGAATACAAACCCGAAAACACACCCGAATACACACCCGAACACACACCCGAATACAACCCGAATACACACCCGAACACACACCCGAATACACACCCGAACACACACCCGAATATACACCCGAACACACACCCGAATACACACCCGAACACACACCCGAACACACACCCGAATACAACCCGAATACACACCCGAATAAACACCCGAATACAAACCCGAAAACACACCCGAATACACACCCGAACACACACACGAATGCAACCCGAATACACCCCCGAATACACACCCGAACACACACCCGACTACAACCCGAATACAGACCCGAACACACCCGAATACTCACCCGAACACACAACCGAACACACACCCGAACACACACCCGAACACACACCCGAATACAACCCGAATACACACCCGAACACACACCCGAATACAACCCGAATACACACCCGAACACACACCCGAACACACACCCGAACACACACCCCGAATACAACCCGAATACACACCCGAACACACACCCGAATACACACCCGAACACACCCGAACACACACCCGAATACAACCCGAATACACACCCGAACACACTCCCGAACACACACCCGAATACAACCCTATCACACACCCGAACACACACCCAAATACAACCCGAATGCACACCCGAATACACACCCGAATACAAACCCGAAAACACACCCGAATTCACACCCGAACACACACCCGAATGCAACCCGAATACACACCCGAACACACATCCGAATACACACCCGAACACACACCCGAATGCAACCCGAATACACATCCGAATACACACCCGAACACACCCGAACACTCACCCGACTACAACCCGAGTACACACCCGAACACACACCCGAATACAACCCGAACACACACCTGAATACACACTCGAACACACACCCGAATACAACCCGAATACACACCCGAACACACACCCGAACACACACCCGAACACACACCCGAACACACACCCGAACACACACCCGAATACAACCCGAATACACACCCGAATACACACCCGAACACACACCCGAATACACACCCGAACACACACCCGAACACACACCCGAATAAAACCCGAATACACACCCGAACACTCACCCGAATACACACCCGAATACAACCCGAATGCACACCCGAATACACACCCGAATACAAACCCGAAAACACACCCGAATTCACATCCGAACACACACCCGAATGCAACCCGAATACACACCCGAACACACACCCGAATGCAACCCGAATACACATCCGAATACACACCCGAACACACCCGAACACACACCCGACTACAACCCGAATACACACCCGAACACACTCCCTAACACACACCCGAATACAACCCGATCACACACCCGAACACACACCCGAATACAACCCGAATACACACCCGAACACACACCCGAACACACACCCGAATACACACCCGAACACACACCCGAACACACACCCGAATACACACATGAACACACCCGAACACACACCCGACTACAACCCGAATACACACCCGAACACACACCCGAATACAACCCGAATACACACCCGAATACACACCCGAATACACACCCGAACACACACCCGAATACACACCCGATCACACACCCGAACACACACCCGAATACAACCCGAATACACACCCGAACACTCACCCGAATATACACCCGAATACACACCCGAACACACACCCGAATACACACCCGAAAACACACCCGAACACATACCCGAATACAACCCTAATACACACCCGAACACACACCCGAATACGCACCAGAACACACCCGAATACTCACCCGAACACACAACCGAACACACACCCGAACACACACCCGAATACAACCCGAAAACACACCCGAACACATACCCGAATACAACCCGAATACACACCCGAACACACACCCGAATACGCACCAGAACACACCCGAATACTCACCCGAACACACAACCGAACACACACCCGAACACACACCCGAATACAACCCGAATACACACCCGAACACACACCCGAATACACACCCGAACACACACCGGAACACACACCCGAACTCACACCCGAACACACACCCGAACACACACCCGAATACAACCCGAATACACTCCCGAACACAACCCGAATACACACCCGAATACAAACCCGAAAACACACCCGAATACACACCCGAACACACATCCGAATGCAACCCGAATACACACCCGAACACACACCCGAATACACACCCGAACACACACCCGAATACACACCCGAACACACACCCGAATATACACCCGAACACACACCCGAATACACACCCGAACACACACCCGAATACAACCCGAACACACACCCGAACACACACCCGAATACAACCCGAATACACACCCGAACACACACCCGAACACACACCCGAATACACACCCGAACACACACCCGAATACAACCCGAATACACACCCGAACACACACCCGAATACACACCCGAATACAACCCGAATACACACCCGAAAACACACCCGAATACAACCCGAATACACACCCGAATACACACCCGAACACACACCCGAATACACACTCGAACACACACCCGAATACAACGCGAACACACACCCGAACACACAATCGAATACAACCCGAACACACACCCGAACACACACCCGAATACAACCCGAATACACACCCGAACACACACCCGAACACACACCCGAACACACACCCGAACACACACCCGAACACACACCCGAATACAACCCGAATACACACCCGAATACACACCCGAATACACACCCGAACACACACCCGAATAAAACCCGAATACACACCCGAACACTCACCCGAATACACACCCGAATACAACCCGAATGCACACCCGAATACACACCCGAATACAAACCCGAAAACACACCCGAATTCACACCCGAACACACACCCGAATGCAACCCGAATACACACCCGAACACACACCCGAATGCAACCCGAATACACATCCGAATACACACCCGAACACACCCGAACACACACCCGACTACAACCCGAATACACACCCGAACACACTCCCGAACACACACCCGAATACAACCCGATCACACACCCGAACACACACCCGAATACAACCCGAATACACACCCGAACACACACCCGAACACACACCCGAATACACACCCGAACACACACCCGAACACACACCCGAACACACACCCGAACACACACCCGAATACAACCCGAATACACACCCGAACACACACCCGAATACACACATGAACACACCCGAACACACACCCGACTACAACCCGAATACACACCCGAACACACTCCCGAACACACACCCGAATAAAACCCAAATACACACCCGAACACTCACCCGAATACACACCCGAATACAACCCGAATGCACACCCGAATACACACCCGAATACAAACCCGAAAACACACCCGAATTCACACCCGAACACACACCCGAATGCAACCCGAATACACACCCGAACACACACCCGAATGCAACCCGAATACACATCCGAATACACACCCGAACACACACCCGACTACAACCCGAATACACACCCGAACACACTCCCGAACACACACCCGAATACAACCCGATCACACACCCGAACACACACCCGACTACAACCCGAATACACACCCGAACACACTCCCGAACACACACCCGAATACAACCCGATCACACACCCGAACACACACCCGAATACAACCCGAACACACACCCGAACACACACCCGAATACAACCCGAATACACACCCGAACACACACCCGAACACACACCCGAATACACACCCGAACACACACCCGAATACAACCCGAATACACACCCGAACACACACCCGAATACACACCCGAATACAACCCGAATACACACCCGAAAACACACCCGAATACAACCCGAATACACACCCGAATACACACCCGAACACACACCCGAATACACACTCGAACACACACCCGAATACAACGCGAACACACACCCGAACACACAATCGAATACAACCCGAACACACACCCGAACACACACCCGAATACAACCCGAATACACACCCGAACACACACCCGAACACACACCCGAACACACACCCGAACACACACCCGAACACACACCCGAATACAACCCGAATACACACCCGAATACACACCCGAATACACACCCGAACACACACCCGAATACACACCCGAACACACACCCGAACACACACCCGAATAAAACCCGAATACACACCCGAACACTCACCCGAATACACACCCGAATACAACCCGAATGCACACCCGAATACACACCCGAATACAAACCCGAAAACACACCCGAATTCACATCCGAACACACACCCGAATGCAACCCGAATACACACCCGAACACACACCCGAATGCAACCCGAATACACATCCGAATACACACCCGAACACACCCGAACACACACCCGACTACAACCCGAATACACACCCGAACACACTCCCGAACACACACCCGAATACAACCCGATCACACACCCGAACACACACCCGAATACAACCCGAATACACACCCGAACACACACCCGAACACACACCCGGATACACACCCGAACACACACCCGAACACACACATGAACACACCCGAACTCAAACCCGACTACAACCCGAATACACACCCGAACACACACCCGAATACAACCCGAATACACACCCGAATACACACCCGAATACACACCCGAACACACACCCGAATACACACCCGATCACACACCCGAACACACACCCGAATACAACCCGAATACACACCCGAACACTCACCCGAATATACACCCGAATACACACCCGAACACACACCCGAATACACACCCGAAAACACACCCGAACACATACCCGAATACAACCCTAATACACACCCGAACACACACCCGAATACGCACCAGAACACACCCGAATACTCACCCGAACACACAACCGAACACACACCCGAACACACACCCGAATACAACCCGAAAACACACCCGAACACATACCCGAATACAACCCGAATACACACCCGAACACACACCCGAATACGCACCAGAACACACCCGAATACTCACCCGAACACACAACCGAACACACACCCGAATACAACCCGAATACACACCCGAATACACACCCGAATACACACCCGAACACGCACCCGAATACACACCCGAACACACACCCGAACACACACCCGAATAAAACCCGAATACACACCCGAACACTCACCCGAATACACACCCGAATACAACCCGAATGCACACCCGAATACACACCCGAATACAAACCCGAAAACACACCCGAATTCACACCCGAACACACACCCGAATGCAACCCGAATACACACCCGAACACACACCCGAATGCAACCCGAATACACATCCGAATACACACCCGAACACACCCGAACACACACCCGACTACAACCCGAATACACACCCGAACACACTCCCGAACACAGACCCGAATACAACCCGATCACACACCCGAACACACACCCGAATACAACCCGAATACACACCCGAACACACACCCGAACACACACCCGAATACACACCCGAACACACACCCGAACACACACCCGAACACACACCTGAATACAACCCGAATACACACCCGAACACACACCCGAATACACACATGAACACACCCGAACACACACCCGACTACAACCCGAATACACACCCGAACACACACCCGAATACAACCCGAATACACACCCGAATACACACCCGAATACACACCCGAACACACACCCGAATACACACCCGATCACACACCCGAACACACACCCGAATACAACCCGAATACACACCCGAACACTCACCCGAATATACACCCGAATACACACCCGAACACACACCCGAATACACACCCGAAAACACACCCGAACACATACCCGAATACAACCCGAATACACACCCGAACACACACCCGAATACGCACCAGAACACACCCGAATACTCACCCGAACACACAACCGAACACACACCCGAACACACACCCGAATACAACCCGAAAACACACCCGAACACATACCCGAATACAACCCGAATACACACCCGAACACACACCCGAATACGCACCAGAACACACCCGAATACTCACCCGAACACACAACCGAACACACACCCGAACACACACCCGAATACAACCCGAATACACACCCGAACACACACCCGAATACACACCCGAACACACACCGGAACACACACGCGAACTCACACCCGAACACACACCCGAACACACACCCGAATACAACCCGAATACACTCCCGAACACACACCCGAACACACACCCGAATACACACCCGAACACACACCCGAGCACACACCGAAACACACACCCGAACACACACCCGAATACAACCCGAATACACACCCGAACACACACCCGAACACACACCCGAATACACACCCGAACACACACCCAAACACACACCCTAACACACACCCGAACACACACCCGAATACAACCCGAATACACACCCGAACACACACCCGAATACACACCTGAACACACCCGATCACACACCCGACTACAACCCGAATACACACCCGAACACACACCCGACTACAACCCGAATACACACCCGAATACACACCCGAACACACACCCGAACACACTCCCGAACACACTCCCGAACACACACCCGAATACACACCCGAATACAACCCGAATACACACCCGAACACACACCCGAATACACACCCGAATACACACCCGAATACAACCCGAATACACACCCGAATACACACCCGAATACAACCCGAATACACACCCGAATACACACCCGAATACAAACCCGAAAACACACCCGAATACACACCCGAACACACACCCGAACACACACCCGAACACACACCCGAACACAAACCCGAATACACACCCGAACACACACCCGAACACACACCCGAACACACACCCGAATACAACCCGAATACACACCCGAACACACACCCGAATACACACATGAACACACCCGAACACACACCCGACTACAACCCGAATACACACCCGAACACACACCCGAATACAACCCGAATACACACCCGAATACACACCCGAATACACACCCGAACACACACCCAAATACACACCCGATCACACACCCGAACACACACCCGAATACAACCCGAATACACACCCTAACACTCACCCGAATATACACCCGAATACACACCCGAACACACACCCGAATACACACCCGAAAACACACCCGAACACATACCCGAATACAACCCGAATACACACCCGAACACACACCCGAATACGCACCAGAACACACCCGAATACTCACCCGAACACACAACCGAACACACACCCGAACACACACCCGAATACAACCCGAATACACACCCGAACACACACCCGAATACACACCCGAACACACCGGAACACACACCCGAACTCACACCCGAACACACACCCGAACACACACCCGAATACAACCCGAATACACCCGAACACACACCCGAATACACACCCGAACACACACCCGAGCACACACCGAAACACACACCCGAACACACACCCGAATACAACCCGAATACACACCCGAACACACACCCGAACACACACCCGAATACACACCCGAACACACACCCGAACACACACCCTAACACACACCCGAACACACACCCGAATACAACCCGAATACACACCCGAACACACACCCGAATACACACCCGAATACAACCCGAATACACACATGAATACACACCCGAATACAACCCGAATACACACCCGAATACACACCCGAATACAACCCGAATACACACCCGAATACACACCCGAATACAACCCGAATACACACCCGAATACACACCCGAATACAAACCCGAAAACACACCCGAATACACACCCGAACACACACCCGAACACACACCCGAACACACACCCGAACACACACCCGAATACACACCCGAACACACACCCGAACACACACCCGAACACACACCCGAATACAACCCGAATACACACCCGAACACACACCCGAATACACACATGAACACACCCGAACACACACCCGACTACAACCCGAATACACACCCGAACACACACCCGAATACAACCCGAATACACACCCGAATACACACCCGAATACACACCCGAACACACACCCAAATACACACCCGATCACACACCCGAACACACACCCGAATACAACCCGAATACACACCCTAACACTCACCCGAATATACACCCGAATACACACCCGAACACACACCCGAATACACACCCGAAAACACACCCGAACACATACCCGAATACAACCCGAATACACACCCGAACACACACCCGAATACGCACCAGAACACACCCGAATACTCACCCGAACACACAACCGAACACACACCCGAACACACACCCGAATACAACCCGAATACACACCCGAACACACACCCGAATACACACCCGAACACACCGGAACACACACCCGAACTCACACCCGAACACACACCCGAACACACACCCGAATACAACCCGAATACACCCGAACACACACCCGAACACACACCCGAATACACACCCGAACACACACCCGAGCACACACCGAAACACACACCCGAACACCCACCCGAATACAACCCGAATACACACCCGAACACACACCCGAACACACACCCGAATACACACCCGAACACACACCCGAACACACACCCTAACACACACCCGAACACACACCCGAATACAACCCGAATACACACCCGAACACACACCCGAATACACACCCGAATACAACCCGAATACACACATGAATACACACCCGAATACAACCCGAATACACACCCGAATACAAACCCGAAAACACACCCGAATACACACCCGAACACACACCCGAACACACACCCGAATACACACTCGAACACACACCCGAATACAACGCGAACACACACCCGAACACACAATCGAATACAACCCGAACACACACCCGAACACACACCCGAACACACACCCGAACACACACCCGAACACACACCCGAATACAACCCGAATACACACCCGAATACACACCCGAATACACACCCGAACACACACACGAATTCACACCCGAACACACACCCGAACACACACCCGAATACAACCCGAATACACACCCGAACACTCACCCGAATACACACCCGAATACACACCCGAACACATACCCGAATACACACCCGAAGACACACCCGAACACACACCCGAATACAACCCGAATACACACCCGAATACACACCCGAACACACACCCGAACACACACCCGAATACACACCCGAACACACACCCGAATACAACCCGAATACAACCCGAATACACACCCGAACACACACCCGAATACACACCCGAACACACACCCGAATACACACCCGAACACACACCCGAATACAACCCGAATACACATCCGAATACACACCCGAATACACACCCGAACACACACCCGAATACCCACCCGAACACACACCCGAACACACACCCGAATACAACCCGAATACACACCCGAATACAAATCCGAAAACACACCCGAATACACACCCGAACACACACCCGAATGCAACCCGAATACACACCCGAACACACACCCGAATACACACCCGAACACACACCCGAATACAACCCGAATACACACCCGAACACACACCCGAATACACACCCGAACACACACCCGAATATACACCCGAACACACACCCGAATACACACCCGAACACACCCGAACACACACCCGAATACAACCCGAACACACACCCGAACAAACACCCGAATACAACCCGAACACACACCCGAATATACACCCGAACACACACCCGAATACAAACCGAACACACACCCGAACACACACCCGAATACAACCCGAACACACACCCGAAGACACACCCGAATACAACCCGAATACACACCCGAACACACACCCGAACACACACACGAATACAACCCGAATACACACCCGAATACACACCCGAATACACGCCCGAACTCACACCCGAATACAACCCGAATACACACCCGAACACTCACCCGAATACACACCCGAATACACACCCGAACACACACCCGAATACAACCCGAACACACACCCGAACACTCACCCGAATAAAACCCGAATACACACCAGTAGGGTATATATGCGGGTGAAGAGCTTATCGCCCCTATGTATTTCTTATGGGACTTCCGGTCACTAAACGAACGAACCACTCCGTTTTGAACCAATTTTGGTGGGCGTGGCTTAGGGGGATGGGGTGCGCGCGCCGGTGCGCTGTGATTGGCTGGGGTGACGTCACGGCCTCGATGGCGCGAAATTTGAATTGTGTGGGGGACGCTTCGACGTGCTGGCGTCCGCGGGCGTCGATGGCGCGAAATTTAAATTGTGTTGGGGGGGGACGTGCTGACGTCCGCGGGGGAGCCCTGGGGGTGTTCCGGGGCTCCGGGTCCCCCCGGCGTGACGGCGGCATGGAACGTTCAGCGGCATGGGACGTTAAATTTTGACAGCGGCATGGACGGCAGGCGCCGGCACCCGCGCGGGGCTCCGGGGGCCTGGACGCACGCCCCTGCGGGTAGGTGCCCCGCCGGGATCGCGGACCTCGATGGCGCGAAATTTAAATTGTGTGGGGGACGCTTCAGCTCAACGTGCTGACGTCCGCGGGGCTCCACCGGAGCCCTGGGGATGGTCCGGGGCTCCGGTAACCCCGGCGCGACAGCGGCGTTAAATTTTGACGGCGGCATGGACGGCAGGCGCCGGGCGGTTCGCGCGGGGCTCCGGGGGCCCGGATGCGCGCCCCCGCGAGTAGGTGCCCCGCCGGGGGGTTGCCTAGCGTCTGATGTGCGCTACTGGTTGACCGCTCGACGCTATCGTTCGATAGATGGCGTTGCGTGGGCTCCGGGCCGGCCCCCCGGCGTGACAGCGGCGTTAAATTTTGACAGCGGCATGGAACGTTAAATTTTGACAGTAATTTTTATCAAACAACTATGTATATATTTTCTATTTTTTCCTCCTCATCCAGTAGTACTAGTAGTAGTAGTGGGGATGAGAAGATGGAACGATGAACAAAGGATGAACCAAAAGAAAATTCAAAAAATTTCAAAAATATTTTTAATTTTCAAAATGTAAAGGCTTAACTTGGGAATCGAACCCAAGTTTAAGCGTCCTGCCATTTGACCATTAAGCCTTTACACTGTTATTTATTTTTAGTTCATATTTAAAGCTAAACGCAACGCATCGCAATATTTATTGAAATTTTCTTTAGTCAATCAAACATACGAATGTAGATTTTGGGAAAAAAACATTAATTTCACATGCATTTTATTAATATTTACAAATCAACAGTATCATAACCCACAAATTCATGCCCATCGCAGGATGGGAGAGGTACACAGGACCACTCTCTCGGTAATCCCAAAATAATTAATAGTTGCATGTAGCATTTTTCACATCTTAACCTACGTTTTATTTCATACATTAAATCGGGAAATTTTAATAGACTCTCTCGATGCTGCTTCTCAGGTTTTGGGCGGTTTTCGATTAAATTACATGGTTTTTCGGGAAGTGGGATGTTCCAATCTTTAGGTATATCGAGATCGTGGAGCATGCGAAAAAAACATTTAATGCAACGTGCCTGCTCAGCAATAATGTCAATTTCCTCACGTAACCTTTCCATAGATTCAATAAAGAGTACTGGTAAACGGTCGTCGTCCTCGTCCTCTTTGTCGTCACTTTTAAACCAATTGGTAAGTTTATGAAGCGCCATTTCTTAGGTGCTGTACTACGCTTATGATGAAAAATATTGACAGGGTGATAGCAGTGTACCAAACTAACCCGCGAACTAATGAACTGCCGTAGATATTGGTAACGATTGGTGTTATGGTGGGGGGATGTGTAAAATTTTTCCACTCGCTGTCGCCATGCGTATGATTTTCATAAACAATTCTTAGTTTGTATTGTGTAGCGTTTTTCGGTACACTTATTTTAAGAGAAGGTAAATGAGAAATGACACATACTTCCATTCTCTTCCAAGCGTCAGGCCAACTCTCATTATTTCGATCGAAACAAATAAACACATCACTAGCACCCGAAGGATGGTTAATATAAAATACACCGTTAATAAGAGAGCTCAACAAAACATAAGTCGATGCTAACGAACCCATGGTTACTGGTAAAATGGTATTAAATTACAAGCACATTAAGATTAAATAATGAGAGCGGACCTCTTGCAAGAGAGAAAAAGTTATTGTATAATAACATATTAATTAGAAAGTGGTATACAATTATAGAACCAATCGTAAAGTACAACACAGTTTTTTAAACTACAAGAATAATTTTTTTTAGAAAAACAGTGATCCATACATTTAGGTGAATTGGGGCCAAAAGTGGGTGGGGTTGGATTCCAACACTCATCCAAAGTCTCGACGTTTACGATTCGCGGACAAGGTTTCTTCATCTCGAAAAACTTATCTTCGAGAAAATTTGCTTTTTGGTGGCCACGGACGTAAACGATGTCAGCTCCCAAAAGGTGATGTTCGAGAATTTCGGGAATTTTCTTGTACGGTACGAAACCGAGCGTGTAATGAAGTCCGTGTATGTTGCGCGTTACGAAATTCACTTGTTTCTTATCCGCATCTGATAATGACTCGTAGGCTATTGCAGGCTCGAACAAGTAGTGACTGGTTTGATGACCGTTACAGATGGCGAGTTCTTTTGCGAAAAACTCGGGCTGGCCGCCACCACAAGGTGCGGAAAGGTAAAACCCCTGAATGTCTACGGTGACAGCCTTCATTGCACGATGACAGTTACTTATCGACTAAGTTAATTTCCTGACTGTCTCACTTAGCGGTAGGTGCTCCATAATACAATCGTGGATAATTATACAGTATGCCTTAGTATTGGGGGGGAACCCCACTCTAGTCTCAATTTCCAATTTTACATCCACCGTTGAAGATTTGATGCTCTCATCTCGTCGTGAACAATCTATTACGAATAGGGTGTGGTCTTTGAAGTCTGCAAACTCAATCAAGGGCTGCTTTTTTCCATCTTCGTCATTCGTAAAGTTAGAGTAAAATTCTGTGTATGAGTGGTAAGCGTTCGCGTAATCATTGTTAGCGAAATTATAACTTTGACGTTCGTACGGGTGATAATCTCCATTCAAAAATAATCTTATATCCGACACATTCAAATTGTCAAATTTTGTGACATCTGCAGTTAAAATATCTTTTCTCGCTGTGTGAAAGGCGACGATAACGTAACGGGGGCACTCTACGGCGTTCGTAGTTTTAACATTCCAAATTTCTTTCATGGAACCTTCGGTAAGAGTAGGTAGTTCATGTAACTCCCACTTTCTGAATGCCATGAGAATAGGCAAATCGTTACGTATGGATTGTAAAAGTTCAACCTTGAGCATATCGGCGGGAAGAACATGTCTCACTTTTAGTTCGATACTTTCTATTTTAAGATCTGCCGCAGGGTTTTCACCACTAAAAATTACGCAATTATTATCATTGCGAGCTCTTACCAATCGAATCGTTTGCTTTCCACTTATTGCTCTTCTATAATCATTAAAGATACCGAAAAAATGCGAAAGCGGAATCCTTAGATAAAAACGTCCATCCTTATCGAAAATCTCTGGTGATTTAAGGTAAGTCCAACTCGCCGGCAAAAGATGTTTAGAGTCCTCTTCATTATAACATAAGTAGCCCCGTACAAGACTTACGATTCCAGGGTCCTTAACGTGCTCCATTTCGATACCGTTTAATTCATATGTCGCAGAATCGAATAGAAACGCTCCCGTATTACTGGATAGCTTGGTAGATCCTGTAGCACTTGTTTGCTTAAAAGACCCATTTATCGTAAGAGCGGCATCGTACATCAGTAACCAAACATCATTTCTGTTAATGGTAATTTCGATTATGTCATTGTTTTCGAACGACTTAATGTAGGGTAAATACGTTCGAAATTCATCGTGTATAATTGTTTCGTCTTGGAGTGGTTTCCGGTAGAGGTCGAAAATACGGTTTGACAACATATCCAATGGATCGAAGAAAACTGGCGTTTGACGAAGATAACTTTCCCCTAAGAGGTCGCTTACGTACTAATGCCTTACGCCCAATCCAAGTATCTTTTATGCTGGTATGGTCTATTATCAAGACCATCTCTTAAGCTCTAGTCGCACGATAATTTCCTCACCACGAAAATTTACCGGTTCAAAATTCTGATCTAGAATATTTAAGGTAATGTTGGTGATTTCGCTTCGAATCACAGGCAGGTACACTAAGTTCCTTGGTAATTCGTCTATGGCAAAGCCCGGATCAACACTGATCGGAAATTCGTACAAGGTGTGAGAGGGACTATGATTGTAGTACGCACCACCTGTAATGTTACTATCTACGTGAATAGTTCTCACTTTAACAATTTCCACAGGCAGATCGGACGTATGTATTTTCCCAGCCTCCAAAACGCGGGGTGAGAATCCCAAGAGACGTGCTAGAGAATTTTTCTTAGTAAAGTCTATATCGTAATCTCTGTGGAATATCTCACACTTTAATGTATTGTTATTCGGTTTCAAGAAGAACACGTCCTCATCACCACCCTTTCTTATCTCATTCTTCGATATGACCTTATTTTTGAGGAAATCACTAAGATCTGTTATCTCGTATGAACCCGAAGGTATAGTGATAGATTGAGATGTACTTCCTACCCTATAATGAAATTCTGTATTCTCCTCAACGTTCGGAATTGTATGGTACGAATGGAATCCGATTAATGCTAAACCATACTGGTATTCAGGATCTAGTCGAATGGGGTTCACCAAGTCGATGGAGAGCGTCGACGTACGACTTTTTAGTGTGAAAATCACAGACATGACTAACTTTGTTATTGTTGTTTCATTTAGTTTTATATAGAAATTCGATACACAATTTCCCACAATTGCTAGAATTAAACTTCTGGGAACGTTTTTCGTTATAAAGAATTTTTACATTTTTTCCAAAATATTGTGCTAGTTCCGTTGGTGGTTTTAAATTTCCAAAACTGTCGAAATATTTTACACAATTATCACGTTTCATATAAGCTACCCAATGTGTACCCTCGTGCTCGTTGATATCTAAATTAACGATGGCACTCTCGTTACGTTTAGGGGTCTTCGGGAGGGTGTCACGCATGAATACCCCCCTAAAATATGGTATCTCCAATTTTTTCGCGAATTTCACTATTTCATAATCGTAGAGAGATCTATTGGGTAGCTTTATTGGCAGTTTTTTTTATTCTTCAAATAGAGTCCGAATCCTCCTCGAGGTGTTTTTCTTAGGTATAGACCGGAGCCTTTCCTTCCAATCTCCTCCATAGCCGTATTATGGCGATTCTCTTCTTCGAGTTTTTTCTTGGCATTTCGAGCTTCTATAACCGTTTTCGCCACTGATGAGGCGCCGCTTGCCAGTCCACCGACCGCACCCAGTGCCGACAATATCGGAATCAATAGGGGTAGGAACCCACCAGATTTAGGTAGAGGTATTATACGAGGGACTCTAACGTTACGCTTTCCTCCGATCCTTTTGAGCGCCTCCCGAGCGGCACGTAATCCTAGCAGAGAAGTTCTTCTCAAATCTTGATCGGTTAATGGTAGTGGAAGTTTCTTCAATGCTGCAGCCACCGGATTTACCAGCGCGTTTCGGAATGAAATTCCAGATCGTTGACGCCGTCGTCGTTGGCCCACCCCCATTCCTAGTTTCCTTTTTGCTTTCATTCCTGTCGTCACTAACCAAGCGGCTGTTTTTTCCCCGAAGGAAGCGTCCTTTGCTTTTACTCTTTCCCACGCGCGATTCTCCAACTCCCAATCGGCTTTATGTCTATCGGCTAAAGATGAATTTTGCGAATATGCCAAGTCGTGTTTCATGCACGCGTTATCCAACGGATTAACACCCCTCTCACCACGAGCAATCCGTTTATGTACCTCTGTTCCTGGACCACAAAACTGGAAACCTGGAATATGCAACTCGATCGGTAACTTGTTTATCAAACTATTTAGCAATCCTCTACCTCTTCTTCGTTTGAACGTTAGCATGACAATAGGTACCTGGTGGCCACGTAATATTTATATACGGACCTAAAGTGAGCAAAGGGTTAGTACTTAAAATGCATATCGTTAGGCAAGATGTTGAGTTACCAATAGAAAATTTGGATTTCGTCGAAAACACAAGTCCCGATCCGACTAAACACAGTAAATTACTACCGAATTGCTTTCGAGGTATATTTTGTGGACCGAGTGGTTGTGGAAAAACTAATGCTATTCTAACGCTGCTATTTAATGCAAATGGACTGCGTTTTGAAAATGTCTACCTATATTCAAAATCGTTGTATCAACCGAAATATCAACTATTGGAGGAGGTTTTGGAGAAAGTGAAAGGCGTACGGTATTTCCCATTCAAAGACAATGAAACGATAATAGACCCCGAAGAAGCGAGAAAAAATTCAATATTTATATTCGACGATGTGGCGTGTGAGAAGCAAGACAAAATCCGTACGTATTTCTCTATGGGTCGTCATAAAGGTATAGACGTCGCCTACCTATGTCAGACTTATAGCAAAATACCGAAACAACTCATTCGCGATAATTGTAATGTTATAGTGTTATTTAAACAGGACGATGTTAATTTAAAGCATGTATTCAATGAACACGTCTCTCCGGACATGTCATACGATGAGTTCAAGCGGTTATGTTTTAAATGTTGGAATAATGATAAATTTGGGGCTTTAGTAATCGTAAAAGAGTGTGACTTGAACAATGGTCGTTATCGCAAAGGATTCGATGCGTATATAAAAGTTCAAAAATAGTAGTCTAAGTGTTAGTAGTCCATCATGAAAGTATTAAGTAACGTGGAATCTGCACGTAAAAAACGAATACAAAACTTGGCAAAGTCTGTAAGAAAAAAATATCAGGCTTTAAAGTTGGGTCGATCGGAGGAGGACAGTACATTAAATAAACTTTTGAACCCCTTGACGGAACCCTTAAATGTACTAGTACAACAGCAGCAGCAGCTAAAGCAAGAAAAACGTGAAGAAGAAAAAGAAAAACAAGCGCTACTAAAAATAGAGAAAGTTTCACCTCCACGTACACCGAAATTTGAAGAGACACAATTTCTACCGCTTCACGATATCACAGAAACCTATAATGAGGAAGAAGAAGATTACGATGAAGATGGTGATGAGAATACCAAAGATTATAATGAGATGTCCATTGAGGATATTCGACGTGAAATTAATGAGGCGAGCGATAACATCGTGATGAAAGAATATATGTCCCAGTATCCGGAGATTAGTCAACGATACATTTTAGAATATTTTCATCACACACCACAAATAGATGATGTTCGAGGTCCAATGTATCACGCAGCCTCATCTAAATGGTACCTCGGAAAGGCTATCATAGATTTTGATATGAATAATGGCGATATTATAGTGGATGGTGAGCATTTCCCCGCTACTGATGGCCTCTACAGGCTGATTTTTCATAAAAATCCGGATAAGTATTCGACAGACGACCTCGAAAATTATAAACGTATTTTAAATTTATCGAATGTATTCCGAAAGGGTTTCAGCAACTTTGGTCGTTTAGCGGCTAGTGGTAGTGTTAAATACAGACACATCGTTAAGCCTTTGTTAAGCAGCAGAAGGACGCTCGATTTCTCCGATTCAACACCTGGACATAGTGGTGGCGGGGATGGAGTGAAAATATACAATACTGATCCTACCGAATACGTATACTGGGATGATGTAAATGAACTTGTAAACAGATTAAGGTTGTTGATGTCTTCGAAAGTGGCCGGTAATACGTCACACGACAACGAGATTTCCTCAATTATCGAAGAACTTCGAGAGGCTAGGGTTATATATTAACAAAAATGTGTCTTTCACATTTAGTTTTACATTGGTTGCAGTGCTAGTAAAATGAGTCTAGATAAATTTGGACGGCATTCAGAGAGGGTGATAAGGATGAATTACATCAAACCATCTTTTTCTATACCTCGAACTGCAGATGGAGATTTTGATTTTGGAAATCGAAAAATTTGTAACGTGCGAAAACCGACAAATGGTCAAGATGTTGCTAATAAGGAATATGTCGAGGAAGAAATAAAGAAATATTTGGAAGAAATAAAAAAATTGATAGCCGGAGGAGTACCGTTGGCAACGAGGAAATATGTGGATGAGCATACTGCAACTGCTGTTGGTGTCCTCAAAGATTTCATTACGAACGAAATCGACAGGAGAGTGAAGACGAGGATAAATTAAAAGTTTCGTCAAGTATAAAGGCGCTATCCGAAAAACACAAGTGACCGACATGTTGGTGAAGCACACTAAGGAAAAAATTCAACTCGTGGACGAGTTACACAGACCCATGAGAAAAAAATTCCCCAGGCGAAAAACTGTAATCAAAGGATTGGATGAATTGTGGCAAGCCGACCTGGGACAAATGGATCTCTACGCAAACCACAATAAAAATCACAAATATTTTCTTCTCGTCGTCGACTGTTTCTCGAAATTCATTTGGGTTAAGCCGCTAAAATCGAAATCTGGTGATGTTGTAGCACAAGCCTTTGCGGAAATTCTCAAAGAGGGCGGGGGGCGACATCCGAGAAACTTGCAAACAGATCGAGGTAAAGAATTTTACAATTCGAATTTTCAACGACTTATGAAAGAACACGGAATTAACCATTATAGTACATTCAGTCAGACGAAGGCAGCAATAGCAGAACGCTCCATTCGAACTATAAAAGAGAAGCTTTTTAAATATTTCAGTTTGAATGGTACCTACAAATGGTTGGATATTTTACCTACTATTGTGCAAGAATATAATGGACGAAAGCATAGTGTCACTAACGTTAAACCTGGTGACGTTACGAAAAACAATGAGAAGGAATTGTTGAATACGGTATATAGTCACGTGAAAATAGCGACAGGTCGAAGGAAATATAACGTCGGTGACGTTGTACGAATTAGCAAGTCTAAACATGTATTTGAGAAAGGTTATACTCCGAATTGGACAACGGAACTATTTAAAATTACTAGGGTAAAAATTACCGACCCCATTACATATCTATTGGAAGATTTGCATGGTCGACCCATTAGTGGGGCATTTTATGAGCAGGAATTGCAGAAAACAAAAATTCCCGACATTTATCTCGTACAAAAAATTTTACGTAAGAAAGGGAACAAGGTGTATGTTAAATGGCTCGGATTTGATAATTCCCATAATAGTTGGATAGATGCCTCGAATCGACTATAATAACATTGTTTCTTATGGAAAACACGCACAAATTTGATGACTCAAGGGGGCCTTTTTCGTCGTGAATTAATAAAAGTATTGGATAGATACCTCGAATTGATTATGATAACATTGTTTCTTATAGAAAACGCGCACAAATCTGATAATTCAGAGGGTCTTTTCATCGTTCACAGCAATATGTATATAATGGAATATTAAAACTATTTCAATTTAAGTCTTAACGTAAAAATGAAGCGTCGCGCTACAAAATCTGATAATACTACTACAGCAGGGGTTGATCAGTGTGTATTAGATGTGTTGAAAATGTATCAAGAAAGTGTGTCGCCAACAACTTCGTATTCAGTATCACAAAAGAAGATGAGGGTTGAACCACCGTTACCAGACTCACCGTCATCTCCTCCTCCTCCTCCTCCACCAGCAGCATCGCTCCAAGCAAATATGGAAACGGAAGTGGATGCGTGGGGTGAATTTCTTCAATTGTGCGATGATAACCCTGCTAGCGCCCCCCAACAATCAGAAGATGAATTTCCTTTTCTGCTTCTTAATACGACATTTCCGTGCGCTAAAAGCGGTTTTGTTTTAAATGTCGGCCTACGTGTAATCGAAAATTTTGAACCTACCATAAAAATTTTCATCAATCAAGTGACCCATATGAATTTTGGAGTTCACGAGTGGAAGGAACTTGTTAATAAGTTCGAGTGGATCTTGGAAGGATACTTTAGAAGTCCGGAAAGTTCACATCTTCGTCTAATCAGCTGCGGTAACATTGTCATCATGGGTACATACTCGAACACTGAGGGAGCAGCAAGTAGCAACAAAGCCACTCCATTCAAAATGATTTCAGTAACTAAAGGATTAACTACAATATATTTAACTGAAAATAATATACGTGAATTGTGCACCGTAACTAATGAATGTGTTGTTAAGAAAATTGAAGATTTAAAGAAACTAGATTTTTCAACATACTACAAGAACCTTTTGAGTATGCTGAAAGAGTTGATGGTTGGTACCCAGTTAAATGTAACAGATATTATAAATTCATATTGTGACATTACTTCTTTTTCCATTGAGAGTCTCTGTTTACGAGAGCTCATCTGGTATAATTTAAACAAATTGGTTGCGGATTTCGAAACAATAAAATAATAAGCACATACAGTTTTTTTAAGTACCCAACTCCCCATTATAACATTCAATTTACAATTTTTAGATCTGTTCTAGTGAAATGACTTTATAATTACAACCTATTGAATGAGTAAATTATTAAAAATGTTTTTTTAATCATTTTAAAAATGAAACAAAAAGGATTTACAAAATAAAACTTAAAATATCGTACACTATATTGTTAATAACATTACAATATGAGGTAAAATGATAATTTTGTTTAAATCGCCTTCGAAGTTCACGTGATTACCTGTCTCAGAATTTTAGAGCCGCTGAATCGAATAATGCCCCAAGGTAGGGTATTAAATGTTCCATCGGTCAATAGGAAACGTTTGTCATCATGAGGATTAAGAGCTACTTTGTTTTGTTCAACACTGTAAACATCGTGTGCAAAAGAGCGGATATTATTCCTTTAAAACACGAAAATTTTATTTCTTTGACAATTTCCGTCGATGAAATACAATTGGTATTTTTGGACCCCTTTCGTTTCTTACCTGCGTCTCTAGACGAACTAAGTAATAACTTGAATCCGGACACGGATCTGAATTATTTAAAACAACATTTCCCGCAAACACATCTATTCGATTTAGTACGCAAAAAAGGTGTTTTCCCATATGATTATGTAGATGCAATGGAAAGATTAGAAGAAAAACATTTACCTTCTTCAGAGAATTTTTTCAATGAATTAACTAATTCCAAAATTTCTAATGAAAATTACAATCATGCTATTAAAGTTTGGAATGCTTTTAACGTTAAAACTTTGGGTGAATATAGCGATATTTATTTAAAAATAGACGTTCTCTTATTGACATGCGTTTTTGAAAATTTTCGCAAACTACGCTTTCGTTATTTTGGATTAGATGCTGCGTCCTTCTACACACTCCCCGGATTTTCATTTCAGGCTGCTTTAAAGATGTCGCGTATTAAATTACAACTTTTGACGGACATCGATCAAGTTTTATTTATCGAGAAGGCCCTACGCGGAGGTATCGTGCAATCGATTTATAGATACAGTAAAGCGAACAATAGATTCTATCCCGACGCTTTCGATCAGTCTAAACCTGAAAAATATCTAGCATATTGGGATTTGAATAATTTATACGGATTTTCGCAAAGTCAAAGTTTGCCCATCGGCGACTTCCGGTGGATCTATGAGGAGGAAAAAATAGAAAATATATACATAGTTGTTTGATAAAAATTACTGTCAAAATTTAACGTTCCATGCCGCTGTCAAAATTTAACGCCGCTGTCACGCCGGGGGGCCGGCCCGGAGCCCCCCCACCCCCACCCCCCCCAGGGCTCCGGTGGAGCCCCGCGGACGTCAGCACGTTGAGCTGAAGCGTCCCCCACACAATTTAAATTTCGCGCCATCGAGGCCCGCCGCGAGCGACAGCCAACGCAACGCCATCTATCGAACGATAGCGTCGAGCGGTCAACCAGTAGCGCACATCAGACGCTAGGCAACCCCCCGGCGGGGCACCTACTCGCGGGGGCGCGCATCCGGGCCCCCGGAGCCCCGCGCGAACCGCCCGGCGCCTGCCGTCCATGCCGCCGTCAAAATTTAACGCCGCTGTCGCGCCGGGGTTACCGGAGCCCCGGACCATCCCCAGGGCTCCGGTGGAGCCCCGCGGACGTCAGCACGTTGAGCTGAAGCGTCCCCCACACAATTTAAATTTCGCGCCATCGAGGTCCGCGATCCCGGCGGGGCACCTACCCGCAGGGGCGTGCGTCCAGGCCCCCGGAGCCCCGCGCGCACCGCCGGAGCCCGGCGCGGGGGCCGGCGCCCGCCGTCCATGCCGCTGTCAAAATTTAACGTCCCATGCCGCTGAACGTTCCATGCCGCCGTCACGCCGGGGGGACCCGGAGCCCCGGAACACCCCCAGGGCTCCCCCGCGGACGTCAGCACGTCCCCCCCCCACACAATTTAAATTTCGCGCCATCGACGCCCGCGGACGCCAGCACGTCGAAGCGTCCCCCACACAATTCAAATTTCGCGCCATCGAGGCCGTGACGTCACCCCAGCCAATCACAGCGCACCGGCGCGCGCACCCCATCCCCCTAAGCCACGCCCACCAAAATTGGTTCGAAACGGAGTGGTTCGTTCTTTTAGTGACCGGAAGTCCCATAAGAAATACATAGGGGCGATAAGCTCTTCACACGTCGGGGTTACCGGAGCCCCGGACCATCCCCAGGGCTCCGGCGGAGCCCCGCGGACGTCAGCACGTTGAGCTGAAGCGTCCCCCACACAATTTAAATTTCGCGCCATCGAGGTCCGCGATCCCGGCGGGGCACCTACCCGCAGGGGCGTGCGTCCAGGCCCCCGGAGCCCCGCGCGGGGGCCGGCGCCTGCCGTCCATGCCGCTGTCAAAATTTAACGTCCCATGCCGCTGAACGTTCCATGCCGCCGTCACGCCGGGGGGACCCGGAGCCCCGGAACACCCCCAGGGCTCCCCCGCGGACGTCAGCACGTCCCCCCCCCACACAATTTAAATTTCGCGCCATCGACGCCCGCGGACGCCAGCACGTCGAAGCGTCCCCCACACAATTCAAATTTCGCGCCATCGAGGCCGTGACGTCACCCCAGCCAATCACAGCGCACCGGCGCGCGCACCCCATCCCCCTAAGCCACGCCCACCAAAATTGGTTCAAAACGGAGTGGTTCGTTCGTTTAGTGACCGGAAGTCCCATAAGAAATACATAGGGGCGATAAGCTCTTCACTCGCATATATACCCTACTCACACCCGAACACACACCCGAACTCACACCCGAATACAACCCGAATACACACCCGAATACACACCCGACTACAACCCGAATACACACCCGAACACACACCCGTATACAACCCGAATACACACCCGAACACACACCCGAATACACACCCGAACACACACCCGAATACACACCCGAACACACACCCGAATACAACCCGAATACAACCCGAATACACACCCGAACACACACCCGAATACACACCCGAACACACACCCGAATACACACCCGAACACACACCCGAATACAACCCGAATACACACCCGAATACACACCCGAATACACACCCGAACACACACCCGAATACACACCCGAACACACACCCGAACACACACCCGAATACAACCCGAATACACACCCGAATGCACACCCGAATACAAACCCGAAAAAACACCCGAATACACACCCGAACACACACCCGAATACAACCCGAATACACACCCGAACACACACCCGAATACACACCCGAACACACACCCGAATATACACCCCAACACACACCCGAATACACACCCGAACACACACCCGAACACACACCCGAATACAACCCGAATACACACCCGAATAAACACCCGAATACAAACCCGAAAACACACCCGAATACACACCCGAACACACACACGAATGCAACCCGAATACACACCCGAATACACACCCGAACACACACCCGACTACAACCCGAATACAGACCCGAACACACCCGAATACTCACCCGAACACACAACCGAACACACACCCGAACACACACCCGAACACACACCCGAATACAACCCGAATACACACCCGAACACACACCCGAATACAACCCGAATACACACCCGAACACACACCCGAACACACACCCGAGCACACACCCGAATACACACCCGAACACACCGGAACACACACCCGAACTCACACCCGAACACACCCCCGAACACACACCCGAATACAACCCGAATACACCCGAACACACACCCGAACACACACCCGAATACAACCCGAACACACACCCGAACACTCACCCGAATAAAACCCGAATACACACCCGAACACACACCCGAACTCACACCCGAATACAACCCGAATACACACCCGAATACACACCCGACTACAACCCGAATACACACCCGAACACACACCCGTATACAACCCGAATACACACCCGATCACACACCCGAATACACACCCGAACACACACCCGAATACACACCCGAACACACACCCGAATACAACCCGAATACAACCCGAATACACACCCGAACACACACCCGAATACACACCCGAACACACACCCGAATACACACCCGAACACACACCCGAATACAACCCGAATACACACCCGAATACACACCCGAATACACACCCGAACACACACCCGAATACACACCCGAACACACACCCGAACACACACCCGAATACAACCCGAATACACACCCGAATACACACCCGAATACAAACCCGAAAACACACCCGAATACACACCCGAACACACACCCGAATACAACCCGAATACACACCCGAACACACACCCGAATACACACCCGAACACACACCCGAATATACACCCGAACACACACCCGAATACACACCCGAACACACACCCGAACACACACCCGAATACAACCCGAATACACACCCGAATAAACACCCGAATACAAACCCGAAAACACACCCGAATACACACCCGAACACACACCCGAATGCAACCCGAATACACACCCGAATACACACCCGAACACACCCGAACACACACCCGACTACAACCCGAATACACACCCGAACACACTCCCGAACACACACCCGAATACAACCCTATCACACACCCGAACACACACCCGAATACAACCCGAATGCACACCCGAATACACACCCGAATACAAACCCGAAAACACACCCGAATTCACACCCGAACACACACCCGAATGCAACCCGAATACACACCCGAACACACATCCGAATACACACCCGAACACACACCCGAATGCAACCCGAATACACATCCGAATACACACCCGAACACACCCGAACACACACCCGACTACAACCCGAATACACACCCGAACACACACCCGAATACAACCCGAACACACACCTGAATACACACTCGAACACACACCCGAATACAACGCGAACACACACCCGAACACACAATCGAATACAACCCGAACACACACCCGAACACACACCCGAATACAACCCGAATACACACCCGAACACACACCCGAACACACACCCGAACACACACCCGAACACACACCCGAATACAACCCGAATACACACCCGAATACACACCCGAATACACACCCGAACACACACCCGAATACACACCCGAACACACACCCGAACACACACCCGAATACAACCCGAATACACACCCGAACACTCACCCGAATACACACCCGAATACACACCCGAACACACACCCGAATACACACCCGAGCACACACCCGAACACACACCCGAATACAACCCGAATACACACCCGAATACACACCCGAACACACACCCGAACACACACCCGAATACACACCCGAACACACACCCGAATACAACCCGAATACAACCCGAATACACACCCGAACACACACCCGAATACACACCCGAACACACACCCGAATACACACCCGAACACACACCCGAATACAACCCGAATACACACCCGAATACAACCCGAATACACACCCGAATACAAACCCGAAAACACACCCGAATACACACCCGAACACACATCCGAATGCAACCCGAATACACACCCGAACACACACCCGAATACACACCCGAACACACACCCGAATACACACCCGAACACACACCCGAATATACACCCGAACACACACCCGAATACACACCCGAACACACACCCGAATACAACCCGAACACACACCCGAACACACACCCGAATACAACCCGAATACACACCCGAACACACACCCGAACACACACCCGAATACACACCCGAACACACACCCGAATACAACCCGAATACACACCCGAACACACACCCGAATACACACCCGAATACAACCCGAATACACACCCGAAAACACACCCGAATACAACCCGAATACACACCCGAATACACACCCGAACACACACCCGAATACACACTCGAACACACACCCGAATACAACGCGAACACACACCCGAACACACAATCGAATACAACCCGAACACACACCCGAACACACACCCGAATACAACCCGAATACACACCCGAACACACACCCGAACACACACCCGAACACACACCCGAACACACACCCGAACACACACCCGAATACAACCCGAATACACACCCGAATACACACCCGAACACACACCCGAATACACACCCGAACACACACCCGAACACACACCCGAATAAAACCCGAATACACACCCGAACACTCACCCGAATACACACCCGAATACAACCCGAATGCACACCCGAATACACACCCGAATACAAACCCGAAAACACACCCGAATTCACACCCGAACACACACCCGAATGCAACCCGAATACACACCCGAACACACACCCGAATGCAACCCGAATACACATCCGAATACACACCCGAACACACCCGAACACACACCCGACTACAACCCGAATACACACCCGAACACACTCCCGAACACACACCCGAATACAACCCGATCACACACCCGAACACACACCCGAATACAACCCGAATACACACCCGAACACACACCCGAACACACACCCGAACACACACCCGAATACAACCCGAATACACACCCGAACACACACCCGAATACACACATGAACACACCCGAACACACACCCGACTACAACCCGAATACACACCCGAACACACACACGAATACAACCCGAATACACACCCGAATACACACCCGAATACACACCCGAACACACACCCGAATACACACCCGATCACACACCCGAACACACACCCGAATACAACCCGAATACACACCCGAACACTCACCCGAATATACACCCGAATACACACCCGAACACACACCCGAATACACACCCGAAAACACACCCGAACACATACCCGAATACAACCCGAATACACACCCGAACACACACCCGAATACGCACCAGAACTCACCCGAATACTCACCCGAACACACAACCGAACACACACCCGAACACACACCCGAATACAACCCGAAAACACACCCGAACACATACCCGAATACAACCCGAATACACACCCGAACACACACCCGAATACGCACCAGAACACACCCGAATACTCACCCGAACACACAACCGAACACACACCCGAACACACACCCGAATACAACCCGAATACACACCCGAACACACACCCGAATACACACCCGAACACACACCGGAACACACACCCGAACTCACACCCGAACACACACCCGAACACACACCCGAATACAACCCGAATACACACCCGAACACACACCCGAACACACACCCGAATACACACCCGAACACACACCCGAGCACACACCGAAACACACACCCGAACACACACCCGAATACAACCCGAATACACACCCGAACACACACCCGAACACACACCCGAATACACACCCGAACACACACCCGAACACACACCCTAACACACACCCGAACACACACCCGAATACAACCCGAATACACACCCGAACACACACCCGAATACACACCTGAACACACCCGATCACACACCCGACTACAACCCGAATACACACCCGAACACACACCCGACTACAACCCGAATACACACCCGAATACACACCCGAACACACCCGAACACACTCCCGAACACACACCCGAATACACACCCGAACACACACCCGAATACAACCCGAATACACACCCGAACACACACCCGAATACACACCCGAATACAACCCGAATACACACCCGAATACACACCCGAATACAACCCGAATACACACCCGAATACACACCCGAATACAAACCCGAAAACACACCCGAATACACACCCGAACACACACCCGAACACACACCCGAACACACACCCGAACACACACCCGAACACACACCCGAATACACACCCGAACACACACCCGAACACACACCCGAACACACACCCGAATACAACCCGAATACACACCCGAACACACACCCGAATACACACCCAAATACACACCCGATCACACACCCGAACACACACCCGAATACAACCCGAATACACACCCTAACACTCACCCGAATATACACCCGAATACACACCCGAACACACACCCGAATACACACCCGAAAACACACCCGAACACATACCCGAATACAACCCGAATACACACCCGAACACACACCCGAATACGCACCAGAACACACCCGAATACTCACCCGAACACACAACCGAACACACACCCGAACACACACCCGAATACAACCCGAATACACACCCGAACACACACCCGAATACACACCCGAACACACCGGAACACACACCCGAACTCACACCCGAACACACACCCGAACACACACCCGAATACAACCCGAATACACCCGAACACACACCCGAACACACACTCGAATACACACCCGAACACACACCCGAGCACACACCGAAACACACACCCGAACACACACCCGAATACAACCCGAATACACACCCGAACACACACCCGAATACACACCCGAACACACACCCGAACACACACCCTAACACACACCCGAACACACACCCGAATACAACCCGAATACACACCCGAACACACACCCGAATACAACCCGAATACACACCCGAATACACACCCGAATACAAACCCGAAAACACACCCGAATACACACCCGAACACACACCCGAACACACACCCGAATACACACTCGAACACACACCCGAATACAACGCGAACACACACCCGAACACACAATCGAATACAACCCGAACACACACCCGAACACACACCCGAACACACACCCGAACACACACCCGAACACACACCCGAACACACACCCGAATACAACCCGAATACACACCCGAATACACACCCGAATACACACCCGAACACACACCCGAATTCACACCCGAACACACACCCGAACACACACCCGAATACAACCCGAATACACACCCGAACACTCACCCGAATACACACCCGAATACACACCCGAACACACACCCGAATACACACCCGAAGACACACCCGAACACACACCCGAATACAACCCGAATACACACCCGAATACACACCCGAACACACACACGAACACACACCCGAATACACACCCGAACACACACCCGAATACAACCCGAATTCAACCCGAATACACACCCGAACACACACCCGAATACACACCCGAACACACACCCGAATACACACCCGAACACACACCCGAATACAACCCGAATACACATCCGAATACACACCCGAATACACACCCGAACACACACCCGAATACCCACCCGAACACACACCCGAACACACACCCGAATACAACCCGAATACACACCCGAATACAAATCCGAAAACACACCCGAATACACACCCGAACACACACCCGAATGCAACCCGAATACACACCCGAACACACACCCGAATACACACCCGAACACACACCCGAATACAACCCGAATACACACCCGAACACACACCCGAATACACACCCGAACACACACCCGAATATACACCCGAACACACACCCGAATACACACCCGAACACACACCCGAACACACACCCGAATACAACCCGAACACACACCCGAACAAACACCCGAATACAACCCGAACACACACCCGAATATACACCCGAACACACACCCGAATACAAACCGAACACACACCCGAACACACACCCGAATACAACCCGAACACACACCCGAAGACACACCCGAATACAACCCGAATACACACCCGAACACACACCCGAACACACACCCGAATACAATCCGAATACACACCCGAATACACACCCGAATACACGCCCGAACTCACACCCGAATACAACCCGAATACACACCCGAACACTCACCCGAATACACACCCGAATACACACCCGAACACACACCCGAATACAACCCGAACACACACCCGAACACTCACCCGAATAAAACCCGAATACACACCCGAACACATACCCGAACTCACACCCGAATACAACCCGAATACACACCCGAATACACACCCGACTACAACCCGAATACACACCCGAACACACACCCGAACACACACCCGTATACAACCCGAATACACACCCGAACACACACCCGAATACACACCCGAACACACACCCGAATACACACCCGAACACACACCCGAATACAACCCGAATACAACCCGAATACACACCCGAACACACACCCGAATACACACCCGAACACACACCCGAATACACACCCGAACACACACCCGAATACAACCCGAATACACACCCGAATACACACCCGATTACACACCCGAACACACACCCGAATACACACCCGAACACACACCCGAACACACACCCGAATACAACCCGAATACACACCCGAATACACACCCGAATACAAACCCGAAAACACACCCGAATACACACCCGAACACACACCCGAATACAACCCGAATACACACCCGAACACACACCCGAATACACACCCGAACACACACCCGAATATACACCCGAACACACACCCGAATACACACCCGAACACACACCCGAACACACACCCGAATACAACCCGAATACACACCCGAATAAACACCCGAATACAAACCCGAAAACACACCCGAATACACACCCGAACACACACACGAATGCAACCCGAATACACACCCTAATACACACCCGAACACACACCCGACTACAACCCGAATACAGACCCGAACACACCCGAATACTCACCCGAACACACAACCAAACACACACCCGAACACACACCCGAACACACACCCGAATACAACCCGAATACACACCCGAACACACACCCGAATACAACCCGAATACACACCCGAACACACACCCGAACACACACCCGAACACACACCCGAATACAACCCGAATACACACCCGAACACACACCCGAATACACACCCGAACACACACACGAATACACACCCGAACACACACCCGAATGCAACCCGAATACACACCCGAATACACACCCGAACACACCCGAACACACACCCGACTACAACCCGAATACACACCCGAACACACTCCCGAACACACACCCGAATACAACCCTATCACACACCCGAACACACACCCGAATACAACCCGAATGCACACCCGAATACACACCCGAATACAAACACGAAAACACACCCGAATTCACACCCGAACACACACCCGAATGCAACCCGAATACACACCCGAACACACATCCGAATACACACCCGAACACACACCCGAATGCAACCCGAATACACATCCGAATACACACCCGAACACACCCGAACACACACCCGACTACAACCCGAATACACACCCGAACACACACCCGAATACAACCCGTACACACACCTGAATACACACTCGAACACACACCCGAATACAACGCGAACACACACCCGAACACACAATCGAATACAACCCGAACACACACCCGAACACACACCCGAATACAACCCGAATACACACCCGAACACACACCCGAACACACACCCGAACACACACCCGAACACACACCCGAATACAACCCGAATACACACCCGAATACACACCCGAATACACACCCGAACACACACCCGAATACACACCCGAACACACACCCGAACACACACCCGAATACAACCCGAATACACACCCGAACACTCACCTGAATACACACCCGAATACACACCCGAACACACACCCGAATACACACCCGAACACACACCCGAACACACACCCGAATACAACCCGAATACACACCCGAATACACACCCGAACACACACCCGAACACACACCCGAATACACACCCGAACACACACCCGAATACAACCCGAATACAACCCGAATACACACCCGAACACACACCCGAATACACACCCGAACACACACCCGAATACACACCCGAACACACACCCGAATACAACCCGAATACACACCCGAATACAACCCGAATACACACCCGAATACAAACCCGAAAACACACCCGAATACACACCCGAACACACATCCGAATGCAACCCGAATACACACCCGAACACACACCCGAACACACACCCGAATACAACCCGAACACACACCCGAACACACACCCGAATACAACCCGAATACACACCCGAACACACACCCGAACACACACCCGAATACACACCCGAATACAACCCGAATACACACCCGAAAACATACCCGAATACAACCCGAATACACACCCGAATACACACCCGAATACAAACCCGAAAACACACCCGAATTCACACCCGAACACACACCCGAATACAACCCGAATACACACCCGAACACACACCCGAATGCAACCCGAATACACATCCGAATACACACCCGAACACACCCGAACACACACCCGACTACAACCCGAATACACACCCGAACACACTCCCGAACACACACCCGAATACAACCCGATCACACACCCGAACACACACCCGAATACAACCCGAATACACACCCGAACACACACCCGAACACACACCCGAATACACACCCGAACACACACCCGAACACACACCCGAATACAACCCGAATACACACCCGAACACACACCCGAATACACACTTGAACACACCCGAACACACACCCGACTACAACCCGAATACACACCCGAACACACACCCGAATACAACCCGAATACACACCCGAATACACACCCGAATACACACCCGAACACACACCCGAATACACACCCGAACACACACCCGAACACACACCCGAATACAACCCGAATACACACCCGAACACTCACCCGAATATACACCCGAATACACACCCGAACACACACCCGAATACACACCCGAAAACACACCCGAACACATACCCGAATACAACCCGAATACACACCCGAACACACACCCGAATACGCACCAGAACACACCCGAATACTCACCCGAACACACAACCGAACACACACCCGAACACACACCCGAATACAACCCGAATACACACCCGAACACACACCCGAATACAACCCGAATACACACCCGAACACACACCGGAACACACACCCGAACTCACACCCGAACACACACCCGAACACACACCCGAATACAACCCGAATACACACCCGAACACACACCCGAACGCACACCCGAATACACACCCGAACACACACCCGAACACACACCGAAACACACACCCGAACACACACCCGAATACAACCCGAATACACACCCGAACACACACCCGAACACACACCCGAATACACACCCGAACACACACCCGAACACACACCCGAACACACACCCGAACACACACCCGAACACACACCCGAATACAACCCGAATACACACCCGAACACACACCCGAATACACACCTGAACACACCCGAACACACACCCGACTACAACCCGAATACACACCCGAATACACACCCGAACACACACCCGAACACACTCCCGAACACACACCCGAATACACACCCGAACACACACCCGAATACAACCCGAATACACACCCGAACACACACCCGAATACACACCCGAATACAACCCGAATACACACCCGTATACACACCCGAATACAAACCCGAAAACACACCCGAATACAAACCCGAACACACACCCGAAAACACACCCGAATACACACCCGACTACAACCCGAATACACACCCGAACACACTCCCGAACACACACCCGAATACAACCCGATCACACACCCGAACACACACCCGAATACAACCCGAATACACACCCGAATACACACCCGAATACAAACCTGAATACACACCCGAACACACACCCGAAAACACACCCGAACACACACCCGAATACACACCCGAACACACACCCGACTACAACCCGAATACACACCCGAACACACTCCCGAACACACACCCGAATACAACCCGATCACACACCCGAACACACACCCGAATACAACCCGAACACACACCCGAATACACACTCGAACACACACCCGAATACAACGCGAACACACACCCGAACACACAATCGAATACAACCCGAACACACACCCGAACACACACCCGAATACAACCCGAATACACACCCGAACACACACCCGAACACACACCCGAACACACACCCGAACACACCCGAATACAACCCGAATACACACCCGAATACACACCCGAATACACACCCGAACATACACCCGAATACACACCCGAACACACACCCGAACACACACCCGAATACAACCCGAATACACACCCGAACACTCACCCGAATACACACGCGAATACACACCCGAACACACACCCGAATACACACCCGAACACACACCCGAACACACACCCGAATACAACCCGAATACACACCCGAACACACACCCGAACACACAATCGAATACAACCCGAACACACACCCGAACACACACCCGAACACACACCCGAACACACACCCAAACACACACCCGAACACACACCCGAATACAACCCGAATACACACCCGAATACACACCCGAATACACACCCGAACACACACCCGAATTCACACCCGAACACACACCCGAATACAACCCGAATACACACCCGAACACTCACCCGAATACACACCCCAATACACACCCGAACACACACCCGAATACACACCCGAAGACACACCCGAACACACACCCGAATACAACCCGAATACACACCCGAATACACACCCGAACACACACCCGAACACACACCCGAATACACACCCGAACACACACCCGAATACAACCCGAATACAACCCGAATACACACCCGAACACACACCCGAATACACACCCGAACACACACCCGAATACACACCCGAACACACACCCGAATACAACCCGAATACACATCCGAATACACACCCGAATACACACCCGAACACACACCCGAATACCCACCCGAACACACACCCGAACACACACCCGAATACAACCCGAATACACACCCGAATACAAATCCGAAAACACACCCGAATACACACCCGAACACACACCCGAATGCAACCCGAATACACACCCGAACACACACCCGAATACACACCCGAACACACACCCGAATACAACCCGAATACACACCCGAACACACACCCGAATACACACCCGAACACACACCCGAATATACACCCGAACACACACCCGAATACACACCCGAACACACACCCGAACACACACCCGAATACAACCCGAACACACACCCGAACAAACACCCGAATACAACCCGAACACACACCCGAATATACACCCGAACACACACCCGAATACAAACCGAACACACACCCGAACACACACCCGAATACAACCCGAACACACACCCGAAGACACACCCGAATACAACCCGAATACACACCCGAACACACACCCGAACACACACCCGAATACAATCCGAATACACACCCGAATACACACCCGAATACACGCCCGAACTCACACCCGAATACAACCCGAATACACACCCGAACACTCACCCGAATACACACCCGAATACACACCCGAACACACACCCGAATACAACCCGAACAAACACCCGAACACTCACCCAAATAAAACCCGAATACACACCCGAACACATACCCGAACTCACACCCGAATACAACCCGAATACACACCCGAATACACACCCGACTACAACCCGAATACACACCCGAACACACACCCGAACACACACCCGTATACAACCCGAATACACACCCGAACACACACCCGAATACACACCCGAACACACACCCGAATACACACCCGAACACACACCCGAATACAACCCGAATACAACCCGAATACACACCCGAACACACACCCGAATACACACCCGAACACACACCCGAATACACACCCGAACACACACCCGAATACAACCCGAATACACACCCGAATACACACCCGAACACACACCCGAATACACACCCGAACACACACCCGAACACACACCCGAATACAACCCGAATACACACCCGAATACACACCCGAATACAAACCCGAAAACACACCCGAATACACACCCGAACACACACCCGAATACAACCCGAATACACACCCGAACACACACCCGAATACACACCCGAACACACACCCGAATATACACCCGAACACACACCCGAATACACACCCGAACACACACCCGAACACACACCCGAATACAACCCGAATACACACCCGAATAAACACCCGAATACAAACCCGAAAACACACCCGAATACACACCCGAACACACACACGAATGCAACCCGAATACACACCCTAATACACACCCGAACACACACCCGACTACAACCCGAATACAGACCCGAACACACCCGAATACTCACCCGAACACACAACCAAACACACACCCGAACACACACCCGAACACACACCCAAATACAACCCGAATACACACCCGAACACACACCCGAATACAACCCGAATACACACCCGAACACACACCCGAACACACACCCGAACACACACCCGAATACAACCCGAATACACACACGAACACACACCCGAATACACACCCGAACACACACACGAATACACACCCGAACACACACCCGAATGCAACCCGAATACACACCCGAATACACACCCGAACACACCCGAACACACACCCGACTACAACCCGAATACACACCCGAACACACTCCCGAACACACACCCGAATACAACCCTATCACACACCCGAACACACACCCGAATACAACCCGAATGCACACCCGAATACACACCCGAATACAAACACGAAAACACACCCGAATTCACACCCGAACACACACCCGAATGCAACCCGAATACACACCCGAACACACATCCGAATACACACCCGAACACACACCCGAATGCAACCCGAATACACATCCGAATACACACCCGAACACACCCGAACACACACCCGACTACAACCCGAATACACACCCGAACACACACCCGAATACACACCCGAACACACACCCGAATATACACCCGAACACACACCCGAATACACACCCGAACACACACCCGAACACACACCCGAATACAACCCGAATACACACCCGAATAAACACCCGAATACAAACCCGAAAACACACCCGAATACACACCCGAACACACACACGAATGCAACCCGAATACACACCCTAATACACACCCGAACACACACCCGACTACAACCCGAATACAGACCCGAACACACCCGAATACTCACCCGAACACACAACCAAACACACACCCGAACACACACCCGAACACACACCCGAATACAACCCGAATACACACCCGAACACACACCCGAATACAACCCGAATACACACCCGAACACACACCCGAACACACACCCGAACACACACCCGAATACAACCCGAATACACACACGAACACACACCCGAATACACACCCGAACACACACACGAATACACACCCGAACACACACCCGAATGCAACCCGAATACACACCCGAATACACACCCGAACACACCCGAACACACACCCGATTACAACCCGAATACACACCCGAACACACTCCCGAACACACACCCGAATACAACCCTATCACACACCCGAACACACACCCGAATACAACCCGAATGCACACCCGAATACACACCCGAATACAAACACGAAAACACACCCGAATTCACACCCGAACACACACCCGAATGCAACCCGAATACACACCCGAACACACATCCGAATACACACCCGAACACACACCCGAATGCAACCCGAATACACATCCGAATACACACCCGAACACACCCGAACACACACCCGACTACAACCCGAATACACACCCGAACACACACCCGAATACAACCCGAACACACACCTGAATACACACTCGAACACACACCCGAATACAACGCGAACACACACCCGAACACACAATCGAATACAACCCGAACACACACCCGAACACACACCCGAATACAACCCGAATACACACCCGAACACACACCCGAACACACACCCGAACACACACCCGAACACACACCCGAATACAACCCGAATACACACCCGAATACACACCCGAATACACACCCGAACACACACCCGAATACACACCCGAACACACACCCGAACACACACCCGAATACAACCCGAATACACACCCGAACACTCACCCGAATACACACCCGAATACACACCCGAACACACACCCGAATACACACCCGAACACACACCCGAACACACACCCGAATACAACCCGAATACACACCCGAATACACACCCGAACACACACCCGAACACACACCCGAATACACACCCGAACACACACCCGAATACAACCCGAATACAACCCGAATACACACCCGAACACACACCCGAATACACACCCGAACACACACCCGAATACACACCCGAACACACACCCGAATACAACCCGAATACACACCCGAATACAACCCGAATACACACCCGAATACAAACCCGAAAACACACCCGAATACACACCCGAACACACATCCGAATGCAACCCGAATACACACCCGAACACACACCCGAACACACACCCGAATACAACCCGAACACACACCCGAACACACACCCGAATACAACCCGAATACACACCCGAACACACACCCGAACACACACCCGAATACACACCCGAATACAACCCGAATACACATCCGAAAACATACCCGAATACAACCCGAATACACACCCGAATACACACCCGAATACAAACCCGAAAACACACCCGAATTCACACCCGAACACACACCCGAATACAACCCGAATACACACCCGAACACACACCCGAATGCAACCCGAATACACATCCGAATACACACCCGAACACACCCGAACACACACCCGACTACAACCCGAATACACACCCGAACACACTCCCGAACACACACCCGAATACAACCCGATCACACACCCGAACACACACCCGAATACAACCCGAATACACACCCGAACACACACCCGAACACACACCCGAATACACACCCGAACACACACCCGAACACACACCCGAATACAACCCGAATACACACCCGAACACACACCCGAATACACACTTGAACACACCCGAACACACACCCGACTACAACCCGAATACACACCCGAACACACACCCGAATACAACCCGAATACACACCCGAATACACACCCGAATACACACCCGAACACACACCCGAATACACACCCGAACACACACCCGAACACACACCCGAATACAACCCGAATACACACCCGAACACTCACCCGAATATACACCCGAATACACACCCGAACACACACCCGAATACACACCCGAAAACACACCCGAACACATACCCGAATTCAACCCGAATACACACCCGAACACACACCCGAATACGCACCAGAACACACCCGAATACTCACCCGAACACACAACCGAACACACACCCGAACACACACCCGAATACAACCCGAATACACACCCGAACACACACCCGAATACAACCCGAATACACACCCGAACACACACCGGAACACACACCCGAACTCACACCCGAACACACACCCGAACACACACCCGAATACAACCCGAATACACACCCGAACACACACCCGAACGCACACCCGAATACACACCCGAACACACACCCGAACACACACCGAAACACACACCCGAACACACACCCGAATACAACCCGAATACACACCCGAACACACACCCGAACACACACCCGAATACACACCCGAACACACACCCGAACACACACCCGAACACACACCCGAACACACACCCGAACACACACCCGAATACAACCCGAATACACACCCGAACACACACCCGAATACACACCTGAACACACCCGAACACACACCCGACTACAACCCGAATACACACCCGAATACACACCCGAACACACACCCGAACACACTCCCGAACACACACCCGAATACACACCCGAACACACACCCGAATACAACCCGAATACACACCCGAACACACACCCGAATACACACCCGAATACAACCCGAATACACACCCGTATACACACCCGAATACAACCCGAATACACACCCGAATACACACCCGAATACAAACCCGAAAACACACCCGAATACACACCCGAACACACACCCGAAAACACACCCGAACACACACCCGAATACACACCCGAACACACACCCGACTACAACCCGAATACACACCCGAACACACTCCCGAACACACACCCGAATACAACCCGATCACACACCCGAACACACACCCGAATACAACCCGAATACACACCCGAATACACACCCGAATACAAACCTGAATACACACCCGAACACACACCCGAAAACACACCCGAACACACACCCGAACACACACCCGACTACAACCCGAATACACACCCGAACACACTCCCGAACACACACCCGAATACAACCCGATCACACACCCGAACACACACCCGAATACAACCCGAACACACACCCGAATACACACTCGAACACACACCCGAATACAACGCGAACACACACCCGAACACACAATCGAATACAACCCGAACACACACCCGAACACACACCCGAATACAACCCGAATACACACCCGAATACACACCCGAATACACACCCGAACATACACCCGAATACACACCCGAACACACACCCGAATACAACCCGAATACACACCCGAACACTCACCCGAATACACACGCGAATACACACCCGAACACACACCCGAATACACACCCGAACACACACCCGAACACACACCCGAATACAACCCGAATACACACCCGAACACACACCCGAACACACACCCGAATACACACCCGAACACACACCCGAATACAACCCGAATACACACCCGAATACACACCCGAACACACACCCGAATACACACTTGAACACACCCGAACACACACCCGACTACAACCCGAATACACACCCGAACACACACCCGAATACAACCCGAATACACACCCGAATACACACCCGAATACACACCCGAACACACACCCGAATACACACCCGAACACACACCCGAACACACACCCGAATACAACCCGAATACACACCCGAACACTCACCCGAATATACACCCGAATACACACCCGAACACACACCCGAATACACACCCGAAAACACACCCGAACACATACCCGAATTCAACCCGAATACACACCCGAACACACACCCGAATACGCACCAGAACACACCCGAATACTCACCCGAACACACAACCGAACACACACCCGAACACACACCCGAATACAACCCGAATACACACCCGAACACACACCCGAATACAACCCGAATACACACCCGAACACACACCGGAACACACACCCGAACTCACACCCGAACACACACCCGAACACACACCCGAATACAAACCCGAAAACACACCCGAATTCACACCCGAACACACACCCGAATACAACCCGAATACACACCCGAACACACACCCGAATGCAACCCGAATACACATCCGAATACACACCCGAACACACCCGAACACACACCCGACTACAACCCGAATACACACCCGAACACACTCCCGAACACACACCCGAATACAACCCGATCACACACCCGAACACACACCCGAATACAACCCGAATACACACCCGAACACACACCCGAACACACACCCGAATACACACCCGAACACACACCCGAACACACACCCGAATACAACCCGAATACACACCCGAACACACACCCGAATACACACTTGAACACACCCGAACACACACCCGACTACAACCCGAATACACACCCGAACACACACCCGAATACAACCCGAATACACACCCGAATACACACCCGAATACACACCCGAACACACACCCGAATACACACCCGAACACACACCCGAACACACACCCGAATACAACCCGAATACACACCCGAACACTCACCCGAATATACACCCGAATACACACCCGAACACACACCCGAATACACACCCGAAAACACACCCGAACACATACCCGAATTCAACCCGAATACACACCCGAACACACACCCGAATACGCACCAGAACACACCCGAATACTCACCCGAACACACAACCGAACACACACCCGAACACACACCCGAATACAACCCGAATACACACCCGAACACACACCCGAATACAACCCGAATACACACCCGAACACACACCGGAACACACACCCGAACTCACACCCGAACACACACCCGAACACACACCCGAATACAACCCGAATACACACCCGAACACACACCCGAACGCACACCCGAATACACACCCGAACACACACCCGAACACACACCGAAACACACACCCGAACACACACCCGAATACAACCCGAATACACACCCGAACACACACCCGAACACACACCCGAATACACACCCGAACACACACCCGAACACACACCCGAACACACACCCGAACACACACCCGAACACACACCCGAATACAACCCGAATACACACCCGAACACACACCCGAATACACACCTGAACACACCCGAACACACACCCGACTACAACCCGAATACACACCCGAATACACACCCGAACACACACCCGAACACACTCCCGAACACACACCCGAATACACACCCGAACACACACCCGAATACAACCCGAATACACACCCGAACACACACCCGAATACACACCCGAATACAACCCGAATACACACCCGTATACACACCCGAATACAACCCGAATACACACCCGAATACACACCCGAATACAAACCCGAAAACACACCCGAATACACACCCGAACACACACCCGAAAACACACCCGAACACACACCCGAATACACACCCGAACACACACCCGACTACAACCCGAATACACACCCGAACACACTCCCGAACACACACCCGAATACAACCCGATCACACACCCGAACACACACCCGAATACAACCCGAATACACACCCGAATACACACCCGAATACAAACCTGAATACACACCCGAACACACACCCGAAAACACACCCGAACACACACCCGAACACACACCCGACTACAACCCGAATACACACCCGAACACACTCCCGAACACACACCCGAATACAACCCGATCACACACCCGAACACACACCCGAATACAACCCGAACACACACCCGAATACACACTCGAACACACACCCGAATACAACGCGAACACACACCCGAACACACAATCGAATACAACCCGAACACACACCCGAACACACACCCGAATACAACCCGAATACACACCCGAATACACACCCGAATACACACCCGAACATACACCCGAATACACACCCGAACACACACCCGAATACAACCCGAATACACACCCGAACACTCACCCGAATACACACGCGAATACACACCCGAACACACACCCGAATACACACCCGAACACACACCCGAACACACACCCGAATACAACCCGAATACACACCCGAACACACACCCGAACACACACCCGAATACACACCCGAACACACACCCGAATACAACCCGAATACACACCCGAACACACACCCGAATACAACCCGAATACACACCCGAAAACACACCCGAATACAACCCGAATACACACCCGAATACACACCCGAACACACACCCGAATACACACTCGAACACACACCCGAATACAACGCGAACACACACCCGAACACACAATCGAATACAACCCGAACACACACCCGAACACACACCCGAATACAACCCGAATACACACCCGAACACACACCCGAACACACACCCGAACACACACCCGAACACACACCCGAACACACACCCGAATACAACCCGAATACACACCCGAATACACACCCGAATACACACCCGAACACACACCCGAATACACACCCGAACACACACCCGAACACACACCCGAATAAAACCCGAATACACACCCGAACACTCACCCGAATACACACCCGAATACAACCCGAATGCACACCCGAATACACACCCGAATACAAACCCGAAAACACACCCGAATTCACACCCGAACACACACCCGAATGCAACCCGAATACACACCCGAACACACACCCGAATGCAACCCGAATACACATCCGAATACACACCCGAACACACCCGAACACACACCCGACTACAACCCGAATACACACCCGAACACACTCCCGAACACACACCCGAATACAACCCGATCACACACCCGAACACACACCCGAATACAACCCGAATACACACCCGAACACACACCCGAACACACACCCGAATACACACCCGAACACACACCCGAACACACACCCGAACACTCACCCGAATACAACCCGAATACACACCCGAACACACACCCGAATACACACATGAACACACCCGAACACACACCCGACTACAACCCGAATACACACCCGAACACACACCCGAATACAACCCGAATACACACCCGAATACACACCCGAATACACACCCGAACACACACCCGAATACACACCCGATCACACACCCGAACACACACCCGAATACAACCCGAATACACACCCGAACACTCACCCGAATATACACCCGAATACACACCCGAACACACACCCGAATACACACCCGAAAACACACCCGAACACATACCCGAATACAACCCGAATACACACCCGAACACACACCCGAATACGCACCAGAACACACCCGAATACTCACCCGAACACACAACCGAACACACACCCGAATACAACCCGAAAACACACCCGAACACATACCCGAATACAACCCGAATACACACCCGAACACACACCCGAATACGCACCAGAACACACCCGAATACTCACCCGAACACTCAACCGAACACACACCCGAACACACACCCGAATACAACCCGAATACACACCCGAACACACACCCGAATACACACCCGAACACACACCGGAACACACACCCGAACTCACACCCGAACACACACCCGAACACACACCCGAATACAACCCGAATACAGTCCCGAACACACACCCGAACACACACCCGAATACACACCCGAACACACACCCGAGCACACACCCGAATACAACCCGAATACACACCCGAACACACACCCGAACACACACCCGAATACACACCCGAACACACACCCAAACACACACCCTAACACACACCCGAACACACACACGAATACAACCCGAATACACACCCGAACACACACCCGAATACACACCTGAACACACCCGATCACACACCCGACTACAACCCGAATACACACCCGAACACACACCCGACTGCAACCCGAATACACACCCGAATACACACCCGAACACACACCCGAACACACTCCCGAACACACACCCGAATACACACCCGAATACAACCCGAATACACACCCGAACACACACCCGAATACACACCCGAATACACACCCGAATACAACCCGAATACACACCCGAATACACACCCGAATACAACCCGAATACACACCCGAATACACACCCGAATACAAACCCGAAAACACACCCGAATACACACCCGAACACACACCCGAACACACACCCGAACACACACCCGAACACACACCCGAATACACACCCGAACACACACCCGAACACACACCCGAACACACACCCGAATACAACCCGAATACACACCCGAACACACACCCGAATACACACATGAACACACCCGAACACACACCCGACTACAACCCGAATACACACCCGAACACACACCCGAATACAACCCGAATACACACCCGAATACACACCCGAATACACACCCGAACACACACCCAAATACACACCCGATCACACACCCGAACACACACCCGAATACACACCCGAAAACACACCCGAACACATAACCGAATACAACCCGAATACACACCCGAACACACACCCGAATACGCACCAGAACACACCCGAATACTCACCCGAACACACAACCGAACACACACCCGAACACACACCCGAATACAACCCGAATACACACCCGAACACACACCCGAATACACACCCGAACACACCGGAACACACACCCGAACTCACACCCGAACACACACCCGAACACACACCCGAATACAACCTGAATACACCCGAACACACACCCGAACACACACCCGAATACACACCCGAACACACACCCGAGCACACACCGAAACACACACCCGAACACACACCCGAATACAACCCGAATACACACCCGAACACACACCCGAACACACACCCGAATACACACCCGAACACACACCCGAACACACACCCTAACACACACCCGAACACACACCCGAATACAACCCGAATACACACCCGAACACACACCCGAATACACACCCGAATACAACCCGAATACACACATGAATACACACCCGAATACAACCCGAATACACACCCGAATACACACCCGAATACAAACCCGAAAACACACCCGAATACACACCCGAACACACACCCGAACACACACCCGAATACAACCCGAATACACACCCGAATACACACCCGAATACAAACCCGAAAACACACCCGAATACACACCCGAACACACACCCGAACACACACCCGAACACACACCCGAACACACACCCGAATACAACCCGAATACACACCCGAACACACACCCGAACACACACCCGAATACACACCCGAACACACACCCGAACACACACCCTAACACACACCCGAACACACACCCGAATACAACCCGAATACACACCCGAACACACACCCGAATACACACCCGAATACAACCCGAATACACACATGAATACACACCCGAATACAACCCGAATACACACCCGAATACACACCCGAATACAAACCCGAAAACACACCCGAATACACACCCGAACACACACCCGAACACACACCCGAATACACACTCGAACACACACCCGAATACAACGCGAACACACACCCGAACACACAATCGAATACAACCCGAACACACACCCGAACACACACCCGAACACACACCCGAACACACACCCGAACACACACCCGAACACACACCCGAATACAACCCGAATACACACCCGAATACACACCCGAATACACACCCGAACACACACCCGAATTCACACCCGAACACACACCCGAACACACACCCGAATACAACCCGAATACACACCCGAATACACACCCGAACACACACCCGAATACACACCCGAAGACACACCCGAACCCACACCCGAATACAACCCGAATACACACCCGAATACACACCCGAACACACACCCGAACACACACCCGAATACACACCCGAACACACACCGGAATACAACCCGAATACAACCCGAATACACACCCGAACACACACCCGAATACACACCCGAACACACACCCGAATACACACCCGAACACACACCCGAATACAACCCGAATACACATCCGAATACACACCCGAATACACACCCGAACACACACCCGAATACCCACCCGAACACACACCCGAACACACACCCGAATACAACCCGAATACACACCCGAATACAAATCCGAAAACACACCCGAATACACACCCGAACACACACCCGAATGCAACCCGAATACACACCCGAACACACACCCGAATACACACCCGAACACACACCCGAATACAACCCGAATACACACCCGAACACACACCCGAATACACACCCGAACACACACCCGAATATACACCCGAACACACACCCGAATACACACCCGAACACACACCCGAACACACACCCGAATACAACCCGAACACACACCCGAACAAACACCCGAATACAACCCGAACACACACCCGAATATACACCCGAACACACACCCGAATACAAACCGAACACACACCCGAACACACACCCGAATACAACCCGAACACACCCGAAGACACACCCGAATACAACCCGAATACACACCCGAACACACACCCGAACACACACCCGAATACAAAACGAATACACACCCGAATACACACCCGAATACACGCCCGAACTCACACCCGAATACAACCCGAATACACACCCGAATACACACCCGAATACACACCCGAATACACACCCGAACACACACCCGAATTCACACCCGAACACACACCCGAACACACACCCGAATACAACCCGAACACACACCCGAACACTCACCCGAATACACACCCGAATACACACCCGAACACACACCCGAATACACACCCGAAGACACACCCGAACCCACACCCGAATACAACCCGAATACACACCCGAATACACACCCGAACACACACCCGAACACACACCCGAATACACACCCGAACACACACCCGAATACAACCCGAATACAACCCGAATACACACCCGAACACACACCCGAATACACACCCGAACACACACCCGAATACACACCCGAACACACACCCGAATACAACCCGAATACACATCCGAATACACACCCGAATGCACACCCGAACACACACCCGAATACCCACCCGAACACACACCCGAACACACACCCGAATACAACCCGAATACACACCCGAATACAAATCCGAAAACACACCCGAACACACACCCGAACACACACCCGAATGCAACCCGAATACACACCCGAACACACACCCGAATACACACCCGAACACACACCCGAATACAACCCGAATACACACCCGAACACACACCCGAATACACACCCGAACACACACCCGAATATACACCCGAACACACACCCGAATACACACCCGAACACACACCCGAACACACACCCGAATACAACCCGAACAAACACCCGAATACAACCCGAACACACACCCGAATATACACCCGAACACACACCCGAATACAAACCGAACACACACCCGAACACACACCCGAATACAACCCGAACACTCACCCGAATACACACCCGAATACACACCCGAACACACACCCGAATACAACCCGAACACACACCCGAACACTCACCCGAATAAAACCCGAATACACACCCGAACACACACCCGAACTCACACCCGAATACAACCCGAATACACACCCGAATACACACCCGACTACAACCCGAATACACACCCGAACACACACCCGAACACACACCCGTATACAACCCGAATACACACCCGAACACACACCCGAATATACACCCGAACACACACCCGAATACACACCCGAACACACACCCGAATACAACCCGAATACAACCCGAATACACACCCGAACACACACCCGAATACACACCCGAACACACACCCGAATACACACCCGAACACACACCCGAATACAACCCGAATACACACCCGAATACACACCCGAATACACACCCGAACACACACCCGAATACACACCCGAACACACACCCGAACACACACCCGAATACAACCCGAATACACACCCGAATACACACCCGAATACAAACCCGAAAACACACCCGAATACACACCCGAACACACACCCGAATACAACCCGAATACACACCCGAACGCACACCCGAATACACACCCGAACACACACCCGAATATACACCCGAACACACACCAGAATACACACCCGAACACACACCCGAACACACACCCGAATACAACCCGAATACACACCCGAATAAACACCCGAATACAAACCCGAAAACACACCCGAATACACACCCGAACACACACACGAATGCAACCCGAATACACACCCGAATACACACCCGAACACACACCCGAATACAGACCCGAACACACCCGAATACTCACCCGAACACACAACCGAACACACACCCGAACACACACCCGAACACACACCCGAATACAACCCGAATACACACCCGAACACACACCCGAATACAACCCGAATACACACCCGAACACACACCCGAACACACACCCGAACACACACCCGAATACAACCCGAATACACACCCGAACACACACCCGAATACACACCCGAACACACACACGAATACACACCCGAACACACACCCGAATGCAACCCGAATACACACCCGAATACACACCCGAACACACCCGAACACACACCCGACTACAACCCGAATACACACCCGAACACACTCCCGAACACACACCCGAATACAACCCTATCACACACCCGAACACACACCCGAATACAACCCGAATGCACACCCGAATACACACCCGAATACAAACCCGAAAACACACCCGAATTCACACCCGAACACACACCCGAATGCAACCCGAATACACACCCGAACACACATCCGAATACACACCCGAACACACACCCGAATGCAACCCGAATACACATCCGAATACACACCCGAACACACCCGAACACACACCCGACTACAACCCGAATACACACCCGAACACACACCCGAATACAACCCGAACACACACCTGAATACACACTCGAACACACACCCGAATACAACGCGAACACACACCCGAACACACAATCGAATACAACCCGAACACACACCCGAACACACACCCGAGTACAACCCGAATACACACCCGAACACACACCCGAACACACACCCGAACACACACCCGAACACACACCCGAATACAACCCGAATACACACCCGAATACACACCCGAATACACACCCGAACACACACCCGAATACACACCCGAACACACACCCGAACACACACCCGAATACAACCCGAATACACACCCGAACACTCACCCGAATACACACCCGAATACACACCCGAACACACACCCGAATACACACCCGAACACACACCCGAACACACACCCGAATACAACCCGAATACACACCCGAATACACACCCGAACACACACCCGAACACACACCCGAATACACACCCGAACACACACCCGAATACAACCCGAATACAACCCGAATACACACCCGAACACACACCCGAATACACACCCGAACACACACCCGAATACACACCCGAACACACACCCGAATACAACCCGAATACACACCCGAATACAACCCGAATACACACCCGAATACAAACCCGAAAACACACCCGAATACACACCCGAACACACATCCGAATGCAACCCGAATACACACCCGAACACACACCCGAATACACACCCGAACACACACCCGAATACACACCCGAACACACACCCGAATATACACCCGAACACACACCCGAATACACACCCGAACACACACCCGAATACAACCCGAACACACACCCGAACACACACCCGAATACAACCCGAATACACACCCGAACACACACCCGAACACACACCCGAATACACACCCGAACACACACCCGAATACAACCCGAATACACTCCCGAACACACACCCGAATACACACCCGAATACAACCCGAATACACACCCGAAAACACACCCGAATACAACCCGAATACACACCCGAATACACACCCGAACACACACCCGAATACACACTCGAACACACACCCGAATACAACGCGAACACACACCCGAACACACAATCGAATACAACCCGAACACACACCCGAACACACACCCGAATACAACCCGAATACACACCCGAACACACACCCGAACACACACCCGAACACACACCCGAACACACACCCGAACACACACCCGAATACAACCCGAATACACACCCGAATACACACCCGAACACACACCCGAATACACACCCGAACACACACCCGAACACACACCCGAATAAAACCCGAATACACACCCGAACACTCACCCGAATACACACCCGAATACAACCCGAATGCACACCCGAATACACACCCGAATACAAACCCGAAACCACACCCGAATTCACACCCGAACACACACCCGAATGCAACCCGAATACACACCCGAACACACACCCGAATGCAACCCGAATACACATCCGAATACACACCCGAACACACCCGAACACACACCCGACTACAAACCCGAATACACACCCGAACACACTCCCGAACACACACCCGAATACAACCCGATCACACACCCGAACACACACCCGAATACAACCCGAATACACACCCGAACACACACCCGAACACACACCCGAACACACACCCGAATACACACCCGAACACACACCCAAACACACACCCGAACACACACCCGAATACAACCCGAATACACACCCGAATACACACCCGAACACACACCCGAATACAACCCGAATACACACCCGAATACACACCCGAATACACACCCGAACACACACCCGAATACACACCCGATCACACACCCGAACACACACCCGAATACAACCCGAATACACACCCGAACACTCACCCGAATATACACCCGAATACACACCCGAACACACACCCGAATACACACCCGAAAACACACCCGAACACATACCCGAATACAACCCGAATACACACCAGAACACACACCCGAATACGCACCAGAACACACCCGAATACTCACCCGAACACACAACCGAACACACACCCGAACACACACCCGAATACAACCCGAAAACACACCCGAACACATACCCGAATACAACCCGAATACACACCCGAATACGCACCAGAACACACCCGAATACTCACCCGAACACACAACCGAACACACACCCGAACACACACCCGAATACAACCCGAATACACACCCGAACACACACCCGAATACACACCCGAACACACACCGGAACACACACCCGAACTCACACCCGAACACACACCCGAACACACACCCGAACACAACCCGAATACACACCCGAACACACACCCGAACACACACCCGAATACACACCCGAACACACACCCGAGCACACACCGAAACACACACCCGAACACACACCCGAATACAACCCGAATACACACCCGAACACACACCCGAACACACACCCGAATACACACCCGAACACACACCCGAACACACACCCCTAACACACACCCGAACACACACCCGAATACAACCCGAATACACACCCGAACACACACCCGAATACACACCTGAACACACCCGATCACACACCCGACTACAACCCGAATACACACCCGAACACACACCCGACTACAACCCGAATACACACCCGAATACACACCCGAACACACACCCGAACACACTCCCGAACACACACCCGAATACACACCCGAACACACACCCGAATACAACCCGAATACACACCCGAACACACACCCGAATACACACCCGAATACAACCCGAATACACACCCGAATACACACCCGAATACAACCCGAATACACACCCGAATACACACCCGAATACAAACCCGAAAACACACCCGAATA